>JAOVVO010001326.1:0-10599 GCA_028564675.1 Onchocerca lupi | reverse complement strand
AAAAAAAAAAATAAACAAATCAAAATATTTTACAAAAAATAACATAAAAAAAAATATAAAAATCCATGGTATCACAACAAATAGAGTTAAAAATTAAAACGTATAGCCGATTATTCTGGAACGTTAATAAAACAATCAAAAAACTACCAGTGTACAAAAAATAACACACTAAATAAACTAAAAATAAGTAATACTATCTTAATACAACCCAAACCAAAATCAAACTTAAAATTATAAAAAATAAAACATAACCTTATCAACACCATAACCCTTAACACAAAAAAAAAAAACAACCAAACCCACTACACCAGATAACAAACCAAAACACAAAAAATAAAAAAACAAAACAGATTCAAAAAAAAAAACATAATAAACCAACAAAGAAAAAAACAAAAACTCAATACCCAACAAAACAAAAATCAGACGATCGTACTTAAAAAACAAAAACAAAAAGGAAAAAAAAAACAAAAACAACAAAGGAGAAAACCTTTTGATTAAGAGTCAAAAATTCTAAATTTAAAATAATCCTTTAAAAATACAGAATCCACCTCGAAAATATGAATCTCACAGACTTTTAACTTATCCTACCGTATTACAAAAAAAGAATTCATAAACCTACTAATCAACAATTAATTATACAAAAAATGTACTTAGAATTCCATAGCTTAAAAACCAACCGCGCTTAAAACGAATATACTTGTTATACTAAAAAGCCCTAAAAAATTATTAGTGTACAAACATCTTATGAATGCAAATCAAATATAATCATATTATAATATATACACACAACACACTTATATATAATTATATCTACTATTATATAGGGTTTTATTTAATTAAAGAAAGTGAAAAAATTGTTACATTATACTAAATTCAATTCCCATTAGAGTATTATATTATTAAGTAATATAATACTCTGGGAATTGAATTTATTTTAGTAATTATTATTATTAATAATTACTAATACCGATATAATCGGTATATTCGACAGAAAAGAAAAACTAAAAAAAATAATTTTTTCAAAAATTTAAAAAACAATAAAAAAATACCCGATACAAAAAAAGTAAAAAAAAAACAAACAATAAGAAATCTCTCTTAAAAATAAAAATTAAGAACCTCAAACATATAACAAACAAAACATAATACCCCACATCCACTCCAAAAAACGCCAATAATCAATAGACATATCATAAGCCTGAATATGATATCAATTAAAATTAAACAACTTAACACGAACAAAATTAATAATAAGAAAACAAACTCCAACAAAAACATGCAAACCATGTAAACCAGTTCCTATATAAAAAATACTACCATAAACACTGTCCCTTATAACAAAAGAATTATTACCATACTCATAAAACTGAAAACACAAAAAGCCAACCCCAATAAAAATACAAACCAACAAAAAAATTTCACATTTAGAACTATTCAAACACAAATAACGACGAGAATATTTCAAAATTTGACTATTTATTATTAAAAATAAACTAGCCATACCATTTAAACCTAAATAGTCAGGAGACAAAATTCCAACAGGCGACCAAACTCCACCCAACCAAGTCAATGGACATAAAGCAGTATCCAAAAAAGCCCAAAAAATAGAAACAAACAAAGTTAACTCACTAAAAAGAAACAAACGAAAACCTTGACTAAATATACGGTAATCATAAAAAGAATACTGACCCCTAACATCTTCCAAAATAACATCCTTCACCCACAAAAAAAAAACATAAAACAAATATAAAAAACAAACAAAAACAGAATAAAACATACCTATACTCATAAACAAAACCAAACCAACATCAAAACCCAAAATACCAACTCCCACTATCAAAGGATAATAACTGTACTCCATCTTATGATACTTACGAAACTTCAACAAAATTATATTTTTATTACCAACAGAACCTAAATCTAACATACTTATTATACTAAAAATACATTTAACTAAACAACTTATAACTAAAAAAATTAACAAAACAAACAATAAAAATACAACAAAAATAAAAAAAAGTACAAAATAAATTAAAATAATTAAAAGGATAATCAGTAGGATAATGACCAGCCCAAGTTAACCAAAAAAAAACCCAAACAAAACATATAAAAAAAAAATACAAAAAACTATCCAAAATAGATTGATAACTTACAGACAAAACAAGAAAAACTAACACAAAAACAGAACTAAACATCAAAATTACCCCAAACAACTTATTAGGAACAGAACGCAAAATAGTAAAAGCAAACAAAAAATACCATTCAGGAACAACATGAACAGGACTAGCTATAGAGTCAGACTCAACAAAAATTATAGGATCACTCAAATTAAAAGAAAAATAAAGACTAAACAAAATCAAAAAAAAATAAAAAAAAACATCAAGACCATCCTTTAACCAAAAACTAGGAAAAAAATGAATTTTATCATAATCCCCATGACAATACAACCTAGAACTAGAACCAGTAAAATGCAAAAAAAATAAATGAATAACAACCAAAACCACTAAAAACCAAGGCAAAATAAAATGAACAGAATAAAAAAACTTTAAAGTATTCTCACAAACTCTAAAACTACCCCAAATTCATCAAACCAAATACTTACCTAAGTAAGGAATAGAAGTTATCAAACTAGTAATAACCACAGCTGCCCAATAACTTATTTGCCCTCAAATTAAAACATAACCAGTAAAAGCAATACCCATCAACAAAAAATAAATAACAATACCACTCAACCACACTCCAACAAGACGATACCTACCATAAATCAACCCCTTAAAAATATGCAAATAAACAAACAAAAAAAACATAGAAGCTCCATTAGAATGCATAATTCGCAACAGCCAACCCAAATTAACCTCAAACATAATATACTGAACGGACCTAAAAGCATCCCCAGCAGTATAATAAAAAGTCAAAAAAAAACCAGTTAAAATCTGAGACATCAACATAATACCTAACATACTTCCAAAATTCCACATATAACTCAAAGTAAAACTAGCAGGCAAAAAAATTAAAGAATTAAAAAAAACAACAACCTTGGAAATAATCTTTTGATCCAAAAACAAAAATTTTAATTAAACTAAATCCAAAAAAAAAATATAATTCTAGCTGATCCGTAATCAGATATAGTAAATCTATTTTATATTTTTAACCCTCTACAAACTACGCATAAAACCCGAACCATTAAGAGCAAACCTAACTAAAACCAAAAACAAAAATAAAACAAAAACAATCCAAAAAACATAATAATAATTAAAATCATAACACAAAGACAAAAAATTAAAATCATAAAAAAACAAAAAAAAATCAAAATCCAAAACAAAAACAAAAAAAAAACTAACTAAAAACAGAAAAAAAAAAAAATAATAATTATAACGAAAAACAAAATTAGTCATACTACAAAAATAAGTCAACAAAGAAAAAATACCACTAAAAAAAATCAAAACAATAAAATAAGAATACCAAACATGAACACCCAAAGACATATAACAACTCATAGAAAGAATACCCAAACATATCATAACACAACTTTTCAAAGGATCCCAATCTAAAAAACTTAAACAAAAAAACACAAAAGCAAATAAAATCCTAACATAAAAAAAAACAAACAAAAAAATTAAAAAACCAAAACTAATAAATTTCATAACTTCAAATAGAACAAAATCTTCAGTTTTGAAAACTAAAAGTTTAAAAATTTAACCTACATCTACAAAGACTACTTACTATGATAACCATATCCAATACGACGATAACCATACGAAGGAACATCCTTACTAACAACCTTCCAATGAAGACCTATAATAAAAGCTTCCTCAGTAAAAGAATCAGGTAAAGGAGGAACATTTAAAACATAAGCCGGACTATGAAAATTATAAAAAGAAATACCCAAAAAACGAGAAAAAAAAATAGAATCAATCAACAAATAATTAAACAAAATAAAACCAACAAAAGTAATAACAGACCCCAAAGAAGAAACAATCTGAAAAGTAGAATAACAATCAGGATAATCCAAAATCTTACGAGGCATTCCTTGCAAACCCGCAAAATGCATAGGAAAAAATGTCATATTAGTACCAACAAAAAAACAAACAAATACAGCCATCATTAAAACACTATCAAAAGAAACACCATACATATATGGAAGCCACAAACAAAAACCACAAAAAATACCATAAACAGCACCTAAACTCAAAGTATAATGAAAATGAGCTACAACATAATAAGTATCATGCAAAATAATATCCAAACTAGCAGCACTTAAAATAATCCCTCTTAATCCACCAACAGTAAAAAGAAAAATAAAACTATAAGTCCAACACCACAAAGGCTGAAACTTTTGATTAGATCCAAAAAGAGTACCTAACCAATTAAAAATCTTAACAGCTCTAGGAATAGCAATAATTATAGTAGCAGCACTAAAATAAGTACGAGTATCAATATCCAAACCAGCCGTATACATATGGTGACCCCAAACAGAAGTCCCCAAAACAGCAATCCAAATAGAAGCAAAAGTCATCCTAGTTTGACCAAACAAACGATCCTTATCAGTCAAAAATAAAACTGCCTCCCTAATAATACCAAAAACCGGTAAAATAATAACATAAACCTCGGGATGACCGAAAAACCAAAACAAGTGCTGATACAACAAAGGATTACCACCTTTTTTAGTATCATAAAAAGAAGTACTAAAATTACGATCCAACAACAAAAATAACAAAGACCCAGCTAAAACAGGAACAGATAATACTAATAAAAAAGAAGTTAAATAAGAAGTCCAGACAAACATACTAATTTGATCTAAAGTCACAGCAGTAGAACGCATATTTTGAGTAGTAACCATAAAATTAATAGCACCCAACAAAGAACCAACACCAACAGTATGCAAACCCAAAACTATAGTATCCAAAGATAACTCAGGCTGACCCTCTACTCTAAGAGGAGGATAAAAAGTTCAACTACTACCAGGACCGCCTCCAATAAAAAAAGACTGATAAACCATCAACAAAGATACAAAAGTAAACCAAAAAGACAAAGCGTTAATTCGAGGAAAAGCCATCTCTGGAGCCCCCAACATCAAAGGCAACATCCAATTACCAAAACCACCAATCAAAATAGGCATAACCAAAAAAAAAATCATCAAAACACCATGCATAGTAAGAACAGAATTATATACTTGACCATTACCAAAAAACAAATAACCCCCAGGACTAGATAACTCAAAACGAATCAATATAGACAACAAAGAACCACCCAAACCAGCTCAATAACCTAAAACAATATAATAAGTACCAATAGTTTTATGATTAACAGTATTAATAATACTCTGCTTCATATCATTACCAAAAGTCATTCCACAAAAAATATTCATACTAAATAACAAAAACAAACCAAAAAAAATTATACATCATAAAAACCAAAGGCAAACAAACAACACTACGACCATCACAAACAAAGCTAACCTTACAACCAATAAAAAAACAAACCAATATATAAATAGAATAATAAAATGAAACCAAATAATAAAAAAACAAAAACAAAAAACTCAAATAAAAAATAGAACTAAAAAAATTCAACATCAAATACTCAGAAAAAAAAGACATAGAAACAGGAAAACCAAAATTAGAAACCATAGTCAAACAAAATATCAAACAAAACAACATACTAACATTAAAATAACCACGTAAATAATAAATCAAACGACTATTAGCAATATGGTAAAACTCACCAATAAAATAAAATATCAAAACCGAAGTATAACCGTGAGACAACATCATAACCAAAGCCATAGACTTACCATAATAAACCATACTCACCTCAGAAAGCAAAACAAAACCTATATGACAAATTGAAGAATAAGCAGCTAAAGACTTACAATCACTCTGAACTACACAAATAAAAGAACAAAAAACTATACTAACCAAAGAAAAAAACAGTAATAACTCAAAACCAAAAAAATTCAAAGACTTACTAATACGATAAACACCAGCCCCGCCTAACTTCAACATAACTCCAGCCAAAATCATACTAGTACTAGTAGGAGCCTCAACATGAACCTTAGGCAATCACACATGAAAAAAATAAACAGGAAACTTAACTAAAAAACACAAACTTAAAAGAAAAATAAACTCATAAGAAACAAAAAATTCATAATAAACAAAATTCAAAAAAAAAAAAACATTACTATATAAAAACAAATAAGGTATACCAAAAAACAAAGTATAAAAAATCAAATAATAACAAGCACTAACCTTCTCCACCTGACGACCATAACCTAACAAACAAAACAAAACAGGCACTATAGTCAACTCATAAAAAACATACAACATCAAAAAACTACCAGAATAGAAAAAACAAATACTAAAAAACACAACAAGACAACTATAAAAAACCAAACTACCTAACACCTCGGAAACACAAATAAACCCCATAACAAAAACACTCATAAAAGACAAAAAAACAAAATTAAAAGAATCAAAAAAAAACAAACAACCACATCAAGAATAATCTAAAAAACCAAACAAAACAAAAAACATAAAAAAAATAAAAAACAAAAAGGGACTAAAAAAAAATAATAAAACAACAAAAAAAAACAAGTACAACAAACTGATAACAATCCTCTAATTACAAATTAGAAATTTTAAAAAATTAAACTAAAACAGCCAAAACAAACTAAAAACAAGACAACAATCCAACACAAAACAATACATAAACAAAATAATCATAATACTTAAAACCAAAATTAAAACCCAACATAGAAACTAAAAAAAACAAATAACCAACACCTAAAGACATCAAAGGCATAAAAAACAATAAAAACAAATAATAAAACCCAACGAAAAAAGAAGAACCAAACAACAGAAAAACTTTCAAAAAAAAAGTAATACTCAAAGGAACGTTAAAAAAAAACATCAACATCTCTAACCTCAAAAAACCAAAAACACCCCCGTAAACATAAGAAATAACAAAAAACAAAACAAAATAATAAAAAAAAAAAAAAACAAATACCTCATTAAAAGAAAAAATACCCAACAACAACAACCAATTAAAAGACTCAGCAGAACCAACGACAACCAAATCACAATAACTACGCAACAAAAAAAACTGAAAATAGCAAAAAATCATACCAAAAAACAAAAACATAAAAAAAAAATCACTACAAAAATTAACCAAAACAACAAAGTAAGGCAACTTCTGCAAAGTCAAAAACCATAAAACAAACCACTTACTTAAACCACCCAAAACACTAAAAAGCCAAAAATGAAAAGGAGAAGAACCAGACTTCAACATAAGCAACAAAAACTGCAACTTCCAACCATCAAAAACTAAAAAATAATAACCACAAACCTCTTGAATAACATAATAATTAACTAAACAACTAGTAAAACCCATACCACTACCAGCAATAAAAATAAAAACAAAAGTACAAATAACGAAAACCCTTCACCACACAATACAGTCAAAAACACAAAAATTAACAAAACTCAAAAATAACATAAAAAAAAAAACAAAAAATAACAAAATAGACGAGAACAACCTCAAAATCAGTTTAGAAAACTAACAAAAAATCTACCAATAATAAAAAATCTTTTAATCGAAAATTAAAAATAATAAAACTTATACTAATATTACTTACAAAAACTAAAAAAACAAGAAAAACAATACAAAAAAAAAAACCATCAAAACACCAAAGTGATAAAAACCACGAAACAAAGAAAAAAAAAAAAAAGAAAACAAACGAAACAACCCAAAAAAAAAATAATTAAAACCCATAATAAAAAAATCAAAATAAAAAAAACTAGGAAAAATCTTATAAATAAAACGAGCATAATGATCTATAAAAAACTTACCCTTAAACTCAACCAAAAAATAGCGAAAAAAATAATTAAAAAAACAACAAACAAAAAACAAATAAAAATAAACAACCAAAAATTCAAAACGATTAAAAGCCATAGGAAAAGACAACAAACTAATAACCAACCAAAAAGTAAAAACAACAGAAAAAAAAACCAAAAAAAAACAAGAAAAATAAAACAATTTACTAGAAAACCCCACATAATCAAAACCAGAAACCCCAACACGAAACAAAAAAACTATCCGATAACAATAACAAAAAGTCAAAAACACACCAAAAAAATAAAAAAAAACCAATAAAAAACCATAAGAACCATAATAAAAACGAGATATAAAATACTCCTTACTACAACTACCACTAGTAAATAACAAACCACACAAACTAAAAACACATAAAAAAATCTGTAACTGAACCAAAACAGGGGCACAAAAACCAAAGAAAGAATAACCACGACAATCCTGCTGACCAAAATTAATAAAAATTAAATAACCCATTTGCATAAATAACAAACTCTTAAAAAAAGAATGCCCAATCATATGAACATAAGATAAATAATGTAAACCCCTACCAATAGCCAAAAAACAAAAACCAATCTGAGACATAGTACTCAAAGCAACAATCTTTTTAGCATCCTGCTCAACTAAAGAACAAAAACCAGAAAAAACCATAGTAAAAAAACCAACATAAAAAACAAAAGACAAAACATCAGAATTCAAAGAAACATAAACATAACAATCTATTAACATAACTCCCGCGGTAACTAAAGTCCTACTATGAACCAAACAACTAACAGGAGTAGGAGCAGCCATAGCCTTTGGCAACCAACTACCAAAAGGATACTGACCCCCCTTAACAACAGCAGAAATAAACAACATAAAAACCAACAAAGAACCAAAAAATTGATAAGACAAAGAACCCAAAGAAAACAAAACAAAACCATTAAAAAACAAAAAAATACAAAAATCCCCAATACGATTAGTAAAAACAGTACTCATAGCACCACCACGAGCACAAACATTACCATAAAATAAAACCAAAAAAAAACTCCTAATACCCAAAAAATCCCAAAAAATCAAAGTTAAAATAATACTTCCCCTAAAAACAACCAAGCCACCCATCCTCAAAACAAACAAAAAAAGAAAAAAAAAAAAATAAAACAAACGAGAAATCCCAACCATATAAAAAGAACCATAAACAAAAACCATAAAAGAAACTAACAACAAAACTAAAAAAAACAAACACACCTCAAAACTATAAACAAAAGTAAAATTAAAATAATCATTAAAACCAAAACTATAACTCCACTTACCATAAGGAACAAAAAAAAAAACAATAACCAAAAAAAAATAAAAAACAAGAACATACCAAACAAACAATAACAAAAGTCCAAAAAACCCTTTTATAGTAAATAAAAAATTCTAAAAATAAACTAAAAGACCAAAAAAAGACCAAATCCTATTTGCAGACAACAAACAATACTAAAAACATATACTAAATCTCTAAAAAAAACTGAAAATATATCCAAACGCCCCAAACATCTAATTTTAAAATTTAAACTAATTCAGCAAAAAAAAAAGTTAAAGACAAAAAATCTAAAAAAAGTTTTCAAAACTCATAAATTAACTCAAGGCCAAAAATTAAATTGATCTGCAATCAAAAGTATTACTAATTATACTATAGACCCACCAAATAAAACTAACAAAACCAAACCAACTTACCAAAAAACCACTCTATATAAAAACTAAAAACAACATAAAAAAAAAACAAAAAAAAAGAAAAAATCCTATAAAAATCACCCTGAATTAAAATAATAAAAATCAAAACCTCCAACTCAAAAACAACAAACAACAAAATAATAGAAAAAAAAACCAACCTAAAACCAACATGAACCTTCTTAGAAACATCAAAACCACACTCATAAGACCTCAACTTACAAACAAAAAAATCTTTAAAAGAAAAAAAAAAAGACAACAAATATATACCAAAAGGAACCAAAAAAGAAAAGAAAAAAACAACAATAAAATTAAAAAAAAGAAAAAATCCATCCAAATAAAAAAGTCATAAATATTAACCCACATTGCATTCCTTTCGTACTAACACCGTCACAAACAAAAAATATACAAGATAAACCGCTCTGTCTCACGACGAACTAAACTAATATCAAGTTAATTTTTTATACAAGAAGAACAGTCTCAAACCAAAAAAACTCTCTCCATTTCCCAAAAAAATATACAACATCGATGTAGCGCAGCACACTAATATAAAAAACTATTTATATGTCTACAACCCTGTTAACTCCGGAGTAATTTTTAAAAATAAAAATAGTAAAAAAAAATTTTCCTAAAATCCATCCCCAAGAAAATATCAAAAATAAAAAACATTTAAAACTCAAAACAAAATTTCCGAAGACTTATCTTTGTAATACCTTAACCAATAATTTTTAATCAAAAAAATAATTCAAATAAAAAATAAGCAAAAAAATTGCTAAAAACTTCATTCATACTTGAAACCATTAAAAAAACAAATCACTTACGCTACTTTTATGCCATCACGCTAAGGCTGCCATTTAAAAATCATAGAGCAGAAGACAATTTTATATAAAAACCTAAGTTTTTAATAAACATTTAGCAACAAATCCAGTTCAAAAATAAAAATTCAAAAACAAAAAAATCAAAAAACAGAAAAAAATTACTAAAGCAAAAATTACAAATTAATTAAAAATTTAATCAAAAAAAAAAAAAAAAAAAAAA
>JAOVVO010001354.1:0-10001 GCA_028564675.1 Onchocerca lupi | reverse complement strand
TTTCTTTTAGCTTTTAATAAACGATAGGTACACGATGCTGTCGCAAGAATATTCATTGATTTCTCGAGAAATTTTCAACTTTATAAGGTAAATTCGAGAACATAAATTTCATCGGTAAATGATGGAGATGACCGGAAATACGCATTTTGATTATCTAATATGTATCATTGATTTCGGTCATTATTCTGATAAGCAGTAAATCATCATTTTATTCCTAAAAAGTAAGCCAGGAATTCGAAATTTTACATCTAAATCAGACGTGACGTTAGATTGCATGTTGAAAACGAAAAATTTTGCTGATTTTTGATTCCTCAAAAAAGTCAATATTTTTTTTTCGTTTTCTCTCTCTCTGACTATAATTATTTCAATTACATCGTAAATTGCTTTTTTATTAGTTAACTTTAAATTTAGCCGACGCAACATCAATTATTGACTGCAAGATTTTTAGATTAAAAAAATCAAAAAGCTCGATTGATGATTTCTGGAAGAATTTCCGGTTTTTTTTCATAAATTTCTCTTTTTTTCATATTTATAAATACATATTACTATATTCAACTGTTTTTTTCTCTTTTTTTTCCAAACTATTTGGTATTTGTTATTTGGTGTCATAAGTAAACTTCAAAATTGATGCAGTACAAGTAGATGATCTTTGATCCATAACGTCCCGGTAAATTAAAATTTTTTTTTTTTTTCAATTTGTTCATCTTTTAGATGAGCATAAATTCGCTGTAATTGCTGTACAGTTGTCCACTTGGTTAATTTAAAATTCTGAAATTTCGATGAATTTGAAAAGACAATTAGCGATAATTCTCTGAAAAAAAAAAAAAAAAAAAAAAAATGAAATATTTTCCTTTGCATTCTACTGATAATGAGCATATAACTATCCTTTTTTTTTTTTTTTTAATTCATCTGAAAATTTGAAATTTCGCATTAATTGGTTCTATCATAAAGCAACTCGAAGACAATCTTACAATACATAGTTTTCCGATATCTTCATCATTTTCCTGACAAATTTGAATGAGAAGTAGCCAGAATGAGATAATTTTAGGAAGAAAGAACTTATCACTTCTTGATAATAAATCGATTTGCGATTTTTCGAATCACAAAATATGGGTAATTATTTAATATATATGTATATACTTGCAACTGTATGATATATTTAAAAAAAAAAAAAATACATTTCACAATAAATTTTGGTAAGATGTAAATTTTAAATTTTTTAAAATTTTATTTAAAAATTATTTTGCAAAACAAATAAAAAAAACATTTATATATATATATATATATATATAATTCAAATACATATTTAAGAAAAAGAAGTACATACATTTTCGGCGTGATATAAAGGGTGGAAAAAGAATTTTTTTAAGCAAAAAACAAAAAAGAAGGAATCAAAAATTATGCATGATAATCGTAATAATCCATTTTTTTCTTTCTTTCTTTTTTTTTTTTTTGTCAAATTTCATTTTTTTTTTTAGAATTCAATTTCTTTTTTTTTTTTTTGCAATTTTCTGATCATTTCTTTCTGTCACATGTTTTCAATAATATTTTGATCTATGAAGAAGAATGAACAATTTTTTTAATGAATTTCATATTTCTAAATAAAAACTCTTGAAAATCATTGAAATCTAATGAAGATTGAGGATTAAAATCTAAATTCTCGAAATACCCATATTTTTTTTTTTTTTTTGAATTAAAAATTAACAAATAGAATTATGAAAACTATGTAGGAATTTCGAAAATTTTGAAAGAATTTGATGATAAATGCTTTTGTTTTCTTAATTAATTTTAATTTACAGTAGTACTTGTTTTCATGTCTTCAACCATTTCATTTTTACTTTTTATGAATTTTAAATTGAAAATTACATTTCGAATGAGTTCTTTTTTCCTAACTTTCTTCAAAATAAATTTAATTATTTTTAAAGTTACGATGGTTTAAGTAAACTACGAAGAAACATTACCATAATATGAAAAAAAAAAAAAAAAAAAAAAACTGTCTGATTTAGATGCTGTATGAATGATAAAAAATGATAATCGTTATTTTGTTACCTTGAATACTGATACGCATTATCGGATGGATTATTTTAATAATAGATATTTTAAAATTGATGTAAAAATTATAGATGCTTTTAATTTTAATTAAGCACAGAAGTGAAATTAATTTTTACAAGTTGAAAAAATATTTGTTTTATTTATTTATTTATTTATTTTTCTTGGTTAAAATTAAACCTCAGTCTACATTCAGCTTATCTTTTTCACCATCACAAATGTTACATCCGAAACGATTAACTTTCCTACGCTTAATGAAAATATTAAATTTAGTAAATTCACATGGAATTCTAGCATTATTGCGTAGAAAATAAAAATTAAAATATTTGATTCATAATTTTAAATTTACATTCAAATCAAATACCAATAACAGATGAATCCGCAACAACACCATCAACAATAATTGAATGATCGGTATTATCTGTCCCCTGAAATTAACTTATCATTTATCAGAATATATCAGAATCCAGGATATAATAATAATTTATAATTATTTTAATTTTCAATCATTTTACGAAAAGATTTCTTGAATAATATCATCAATATTAGTGTATAAAATAACTAAATATGATATCTAGATATCATATCAGCAGATGTTTCTCATTTTATCTTAACACAAATATTATAATAAAATTTTAATCGAACATTTATCTGTGTCTCGTTAAAATTAACTAATCTACAATGAATAATACACTAAAAAACACTAATTTGATGAAATTTCCTTGAATTTTTAATACAATTTTGAAATTTAATTTTGACCCAGACTGGAATCTTATTAGTTTGATAAAACCGGTAAAATATAAAGAAGTACTAATGGAACACTTTATTTATGTCTAGCGGATATCTTTCTTAATTGAATTCTTGTCAATTAAAACTAACGAATACTGATAATGCTGATATTTTTAATGATAAATGATTTAGTTAATATTAGATATTTGCAATTATAACATAAATTGTAAAATTCTAATTAATTTATGAAAAGAATAAATTCTGTTGCTGAGAGAAGAATATTTCGTAAATTGATGCGATGTAATTCTAAATGTTAGAATTTTGAAATTTTTGATTACGAAAATTTGATGAGATGTAATAAATTGCAAAATTATGGTTTACAATTGTAATAACAATGAAAATAATAATCATTCTATAATAATATCGATAATATGATAATGATAATTATTTATGTTACAAAAATGCTTACTTGATTTGCAATTTTCTTCCAATGTTCTTTGGCATTCAAATATTTTTTACATCGTAATACCAAATAAATAGCGAAACCTTGAGCTGTTGTAAAACCAAGCTAAAAATCAATGCAATAAATTATATTTTGACATATTCAATTAATTTAATTTGTAAAGATTAATTCCTTTTTTTTTTTTTTTCATTTTTTTTCATTTAAATGTCAAATAAATCGGATATGTTATAATCTTTTCCTAAATATTTATGTAATGTTTTGATTCAAAGTATTTTCTTTCAAACAATAAAATATCTGACAATTTAAAAAGTTTCAGGATTTTATTCGGAGCATTTTTTTAAACAATGAAAAATATTTGACGATTTAAAAAATTCCAGATTTTTTTTTTTTTTTTTTTTTTTGGAGCATTTTTTAATTGGATTTTGTTTGAAGATATTTTTAACAATAAAACATCCGTCAAATTTTAAACACTTGGAAATTTTATTTGGAGCATTTTTTCAAACAATCAAATAGTTGACAATTTAAAAGAAATCCGGCAATTTAAAAAATTTGGGATTTTTTTTCTTTTTTTGAAGCATTTTTCAAAACAATTAAATACTTGATTTAAAAAAAATGCTGGATTTCATTTGAAATGTTGAAATAACTGAAATATTTTTAAAGAATAAAAAGATATGTAAAAATTTAATCAAGGAATCATTCCATTATTGAAATATCTTGATATAAAGCAATAAACCTTTGATCTTTAATCAAGTTTTTGATCTTTGTACTATGGTTATTAACATGTTATAAATCGATTTCTTTTTTGCTATTATATTATAATTAATATGTTGTAAATTGTACTAAATGAGTTGAAAATGTAGTAAACAAATTCTCATCCATTTGGAAGAGAAAACTCTTAAAAGTTCAGTTTAAAAACTATCAAAATGAAGATTTGAGGAGTAATTTTGATTGAACTTGATATTGTCATTTTTATATTTCAACAAATTTCCTATATCAAGCAAACAATAAAGAAGAACAATTCTAGCTATATCAATTAATTATTTGTGATATTTTCTGATAATTATTTTATAAAATATAAACAAAAAAAAGTTAATCCTTTTTATCAATTAATCAAATTTTTTTTTCCTTCTATCACTATTTGTCTATTAAAGTCAACCATATCAACAAGAAAGCTTTTCCCATAACATGAAAATCATTTCTAAAGATAATATAAAATATTTGAGAAAAAAAAAATTTGAAAAATATCGCATTTTTTTATTTGAAAATATTTTACTTTTTAACAAAATGAAAAAAATTTTTTTTTGTTAATTTGAAAAAAAAAAAAAAAAAATTTTTTTTTGAATAATTTTTATGAGCAAAAAATTAACATTTAAAAGATTGTTTTTTTTTTTTACCTGAAAAGCAATCCAACCAAAATCATAGAAAATTTGACCACGTAGAAAACGTCGAATATCCATTATTGTAGCTATGATTGTAATTGATGAAAATGTAATATTGAGGATAAAATTGGTACAATAGAAGATGAGAAATGGTGTCAAATATCTTTTGTTTTCACGATGAATTCCATAAAATAGCAAATAATGGCATGGTATTCCAAAGAATAATGCAAATATCAAATCAACTGAAACATTCAAATTTAACAATTGAAAATATTTCATTCATTTTTTTTAATTTCTTCTTATAATTTAAAGAAGAAAAATTATTCAAATCAAATTTAAAAATTCGTTATAAAAATTAAAACGAAATTTTTATAGATTTCTTTTTTTTTTTTTTTTTTTGCAATTTATCAATTAATATTGTAAATTCGGTTTTTTTCTTTTTTTTTTTTTTTTTTTTTTTTAAATTTCATATATTTCATCTATCGGAAAATTTTCTTGCAAATTTACTCAAAAATTTTCATTTCTCATATATTTCGATTGAAATTGGCAGAAAATGAATTAAGCAATGAATAGATAGATGATGATGATGATATGTTCATTGAAGGAAATTAAATTTTTAAATTATTGAAAAGAAGAGGAATATTAATATAAATGCTTTTAAAGAACTGGCCTAGTTCAAGATGATCGATGAAGTAATTTCGTCCTTGTTCTCGTTGATGATAAAATGTATATATCACACAAAATGCTATTGTTACCATTAAACCGATTGTCGCAGCAATTGTCGCACCCAATACGACATGAATATTGGTACCAAATAACATGAATTTCGAAGATTTTTCACGAAAAACAATAATATCCGTATTACCATTCCTGAATTTTCAATATCTTCTTTTCGCGATTTCACTTTTTTTTTCTTTTTTTTTTTTGAATAAGCATTTTTTTTTCTCGAATTATTCTTAAATTATTTTAAAGTTTATCAGATAATACAAAATTTCAACGAAATTCATTTCATTTTTTAAAATTTTCATTTAAGAAAATAAAGAAAGAATTAGATATAAAAGATGAAATTATTTTTGATTCATATCGAGAAAAAAAAAAATACCGGCATAAATATTTCCTTTTCTTTCTTTCCTTCTTTTTTTTTTTTTTTCTTTTTTTTTAATTTGCTAAATTTAGGTAATAATGAAATGTAAATGTTACCTTGTTTCGAATTGTGAATAATCAATTTCATTGCTGAAAATATCATTCCAAAATTTCTTCAAGCGTTCCATTTCTTTGTCTTGAAAGAGAGAAAAAAAAAAAGAATTAAATTTTTTAAATCAATCAAAATATTACCTTTCAGTAACTTTTTTCGGACAATGATTAAAAAGAAGAAACAATTGCAGAATATCGATGGACAAATTTTAATTAAAATATGAATGTGTGAAAAGGTCTAAAATATCATCAAAATCGCTCATTAAAATGAGGTATAAGGGCCATGCTAGGCTCATTTTTAATCTTGGCTTACATATCCCTAATTTTAATTTAAATCACAAAAACATACACGCTGAATCAAATAATTACTTTCCTCTTCCTAAATTCAACATATTTTGGCGGATCAAAAAAAAGTGATCAAAGAAAAAAAAGAAATCATTATTATGATTCAAATTGTAAATTTATTTAGAATTAAAGTGTTTTATTTAAAATTTATTTAAATACGTAAATTTTTTCAAATTAAAACATATTAGTCAAGGCTTTCAGGAAGAAAAAAAAATTCTCAATCAAGACTTAAAGGAATAAATGAGTGATAATTTTCTCCAATTCTATTTGTAAATTTATTTAGAATTTAATTTATGCACAAATTTTGTTAAAAAATTATCAGCTAAGACATAAACGAATCAATGAATGATAATTTCCCTATGATTTTAATTACAAATTTATTTAGAACTTGAACGTAAATTTGCTCCAATTAAAATATAAGTTTAAAATTTCAAGAGTGAAAAAAATTATCAATCAAAAGTTAGAGAGAATAAATTAGCGATAATTTCCTCAAAAATTAAACTTTTGACTGTAAACTTATCTAGAATCTAAGCGTGTAAATTTATTCAAAATTAAAGCATAAACTAAGAGTTGAATGGAATAAAAAGAAAAATTATCATGCAAAAGTAAATAATTTCACCTTATCTAATCACAACCGCATCATATCATTGTTAATCAAATTATCAATAAATCGATATTTAATAGCAACAAAACATTTGCGCATGGAAAGATGGATATCATGCAAAAGCAAATAATTTCACCTTATCTAATCACAACCGCATCATATCATTGTTAATCAAATTATCAATAAATCGATATTTAATAGTAACAAAACATTTGCGCATGAAAAGATGAGTTTGAATGGTGTGAATTTTTGAAGAAATATATGAAACTACCCATTTTGTTACAACAGTAATATTGCCCTAGAAAAGAGCAGAATTTTGAATTGAGAGGTTTGACACAGAAACAATCCATCGTTTCGATTATAACATATTACATACCTTTCCGATATCGAACAAATTTTTAAAACATTTTTCGTTCTTTTCTCTTTCCTTCATATTTATGAACAAATGATTTATAATCATCGTTTCAATTCGTATATTTTAGCTATATTTAATATTTCAATTTTTTATCCTATTCTATTCAATTCTGATTAAATCAATTATCATTCTTGACAATCATTAAGTCAGCATCTTTTCAAATTTCCTAATTTTATACAGTTTATATCATTTTAATAATATCATTGATTAGTCATTTAAATAATAGAAATCTCTAATGCTGTTTGATCTTTTTTTTATTCATAATCATTTTTTGATCGATGGATATAACTGAAATAAATAACTGATGTTATCGTAGATAAATTGATGAAAATTAATGGTAATTAATTCAAAAAAAAAAAAAAAATTTAAGTAACATATGGTCACTTTATCATACAATAATGATAACATCAATCAATGATAATAATGAATGGAATAAATGATGAAAAAGCGGTTGAAAATAAATTGAAGTAACTAATGTTATCATTGGTAAATTAAAATGAAAATTAATGATAATTAATTCAATAAAAATTTAAGTAACATATGTAACTTTATAAATAACAATGATTCTAATGATAATAACGAATTGAAATAATTGATGAATAAATGTTAAACAAAATAATTATAAATTTAATTAAAATGTTGACCTATTTTGAAATATTACATTGGACTAAAAAGAATTGAATGCAATATTCTAATTTTTATAAAATTATATAATTTCTATCAATAAATACAATTAATAAATTTTTTTCAAAAATTGAAAAATCCAGTTTGGATAATATCATATCAACATCAATCTTCTAATCAATCAATCAATAAATATCAAATGATATAATAAATATTTTAGATGAATAAATTTGCAATTTTGGAAGAAAATAAATGCAACATTAACAAAACTTCCTGCACATTATCATCATCATTTCATATCAACATCAACCTTCTAATCAATCAATCAATAAATATCAAATGATATGACAAATATTTTAGATGAAAAATTCTGAAAAACTGGAAGAAAATAAAATGTAACATTTAATAAAACTTCCCGTACATCATTATTATTATCATCATCATTATTATCATCATCATCATACTGTGTTGTAGAAGAAATTGAAAGAAAAGAACATGTTCAACAAGTTATGATTCTGGATTCAAAAACCGGTTTTATCAATCATCATCATCATCATCATCATCATTATCATTATCATTATTATTATTTTCATATCATGCATTCGTCTGGTTAACATAAACTTTTTTCCTTTTTTTTTTTTTTTTTTTTGCTCAAAAAACTTGATTAATCAAGGCAGCATATAGTTTGCAAGAAATAATAGTGATAATATCAAAAAATGATAGAGAAATACAAAATTGAATGGGATAAAAAAAAGTTTCTAGAAAAATTAAATTTTTTGTTTAAAAACAAAATGAAAAAGAATGATATTATCGATTGATAAATTTTTGAAAATACTTTTAATAAAGCGATGAAATCAAAACTTGAATGTTGCAGACTGCAGACTGCAAACTGCATTCTACATTACTATTTTGCTCATGCAATTTTCCTTTTACCTTTTCTCTCCGACCTTTCTCTTTCCTACGCTTTTCTCTTCTCTCAACTTTTGATTGATTATGTGATAAATGTAGAATATATCGAATTCTTCTTAAATTGAAAAAAAAAAAAAATGGAAATAATCAAATAATGAATTGAAAATGAATTTTCAATGAATTATTTGATTATTTCTATTTTTCAGTAATTATTCTCTCAAAAATTATCGAATGGCTAATTGGGTCAAAGCTATAAGGCAAAACTTGGCAATGGATTGTTAAAGTTAAAAAATGATCATTTCAAATTTAATCCATCTTTTGGCTAAGCCTAAACAATCTTCGTTGGCCAATATGTGGTATTTGAGAATTTCTTTCCATATTCTATCCTAATTATTATTTTACATTCTATCTGATAATATATTTGATTATAAAATTTACATATGATTATGCAAATTAAGAAATAAAGTACCATGGATTATTCTGATCATTCTAAAATGACGGATGATAATTTTGAGCTAATTAATCTTCTAATGCTATAGTATCATAATAATAGTTGAAGTAGTGTAATCGAGATTAGACAGATAATTTTTGAAAAAATTCATCAAATTATATTCATATCAAGAAAAAACTAAGCCAGGAAATGATCGATTATTCATTCCTTTCAATTTTTCTTTGTTATTATTGAATTAATGGCATAAAAAATTATTGATTGGAAAATTTAAAAAATTTTTAAACGGAACAATTTTGGATATGAGATTGAATGATAAGTATAAAAAAAAAAAAAAAAAAAAAGAAAGAAACAAATAGGGTTTGCCTTTTCTTTTTTTTTTTCATCTCCTTAAAATTGAATGCAAAGAATTGTTGAATACATTGAAATGAGATGTGAAAAATGAAAATAAAAAAAAAAAAAAGAGGCAAAAGCATTTGAGAAAAAAGAAAAATTTGTTTGGAAAAGAAAAATTTTTGATAAATGAATGAAAGAATGAATGAATGACTTTTCTGGTTGAGTTCAAGGAAGAAATAAAAAAAAGTGATGGAGAAGTGAAGTGGAGTTTATAGATGATAACGAGAGAAATGATATGACCTTGAATTAATTGCGAACAAAATAGAATTCAATCCAATCAATACTTCACAATAATAATAATAATAAAAATAATAACAGCAACAATAATAATAATAATAATAATAATAATAATAATAATAATAATAATAATAATAATAATAATAATAATAATAATAATAATAATAATAATAATAATAATAATAATAATAATAATAATAATAATAATA
>JAOVVO010001353.1:0-10015 GCA_028564675.1 Onchocerca lupi | reverse complement strand
AATCAATAATTTATATCAGTAATTATTATTTATTAATTTCTTAATTAAAAAACAAATTTTATGACTGATCACGTTATCAGAATCAATAATTTATATCAGTAATTATTATTTATTAATTTCTTAATTAAAAAACAAATTTTATGACTGATCACGTTATCAGAATCAATAATTTATATCAGTAATTATTATTTATTAATTTCTTAATTAAAAAACAAATTTTATGACTGATCACGTTATCAGAATCAATAATTTATATCAGTAATTATTATTTATTAATTTCTTAATTATATATATATGTTAAAAAACAAATTTTATGACTGATCACGTTATCAGAATCAATAATTTATATCAGTAATTATTATTTATTAATTTCTTCATTTTATATATAAATTGTGTTATGTAAAAGCATTTTCTAAATCAATATATATCTTTAATCAAATTATATAAATCTCTCGTTTATTTCACTATCATGAAAGTTAAGGATTAGATATGATAAAGAAATAATTATCAAAAGAATGTTGATAATTCTAGTTTTTAATCCGGTTATCATACGTTTATTCCATTGATTTAATTTGTATGATTTTCCATATTTGATATATTCAAATTATCTATCACTTCAAGAATTATCATTTGATTATCATTCAATACCATACACCATTAACGATCACTAAAACTGGATAATTTTAAAGTTGATTACTTTTATTAATTTTTTATGTCATTTAACAAAATATTAAAAAATTAATTTGATTGAGCAAGAAAAAAAGAGAAGAAAAACAAAAATAAAAATGAAAAAATGCTGAAATCAATTATTTGTCAAATTTTATTCAAAATGACACAAAAAAAAAAAAAAAAAAACAAAAAATTGAATTTTGGAAAAATTTTTTGTTACCCGCACATCTTCATCACCAATTTTTTTGAAATTTTATTATTTTAATACTTTTGAAAGTGGAAAAAATTTTTCAATTTTTTAAACTTTTGTACTTTGAGTTGGAAGAAAAGCAGAAAAATAAATTTTTTGACAATAATAATGATGATTTGAATTCATTTCGACACATTTATCAATTGTCATCTATCATTCTTCCATATTTTACCTCTCTTTTCCAATTACCATTTAACCCATTTTCTGTCATTGTTTATCTTTTAATTAGAAATAAAAAGTTCACTTTTGTGAGAAAAAAGTCTCCCACCTAATTTTTTTTTTTATTCTCCTGAATTATTTTTAACAAAAATCAAAAATTTGATATCATTGTGCAGCAATGATTTTTGGTGCTTTCCATGTGACAGCCATTCCTCTCAATCAAATAAAACATTGTATCTTAATTAATTATAATTCTTTGAGCATTTTCTTATTTTGTTGTTTTAAACGATTGCAACTTGAAATTTGAAATTTTTCACTTCTATTTTTTTTTTCAAAAACCAATATTTCAACTCTTAAATGTACTTTTAAAATTTTGAAATTTTATATATGTTTCTCTTTTATAACTTTCACAGATTCCCAGCACTAAAAAAAAAAAAGAAAAAATAATTATATTATAATTGAAGATAGGAAATATCAAATTTGAATTAATCAAAATAAATCATTTTAATACATAAATTTACACATTCTGATAATTGTTAACAAATTTTTTCTCTAAATTCTAAAAATATTATTTTCAAATCTAGCAAATAAAAATATTATATTAACATTTTATTTATAATCAACTATTCCATCTTAATCTATATAAATAAAAATGTAAATATTCGTTATGACTTTTGACACAACGTTTCAAATTCTTCACCGATTGTTTTAAAATTTTCATGCAACGTTGCATTCGAATAGGCATGTGTTTTTATATAGACGACAGATAAAAGTAAGTGAGCGGATATTTTTATCTATTTAGACCGTCCACGCGGAACGCGACCGGGTACAATTAGTTACAACAAATAAATCTTCACATAGTTCCAACAAATTCTACTTTAAGATAAAAAATAATTTGCAGTTTTAATTTTTGTTATCAAACCGATAACTTTACCAAAAATTAATTTAAAACGAATGAAATCAATTCACTATACGGTCTATGCTGTAATTTATTACGTAAATGTTAGTCGTTTTTTCATTTTTTGTTTTTTTAAAAATAAGCATTCAAATATCCAATGTATTTCATCATTATGATTGTTGCAAAAATTTTTGACTAAATTTTTTAAGTTTTAATTAATTATTTTGTCTATGGAAAAATTTGATATTTTTATTTCAAATTAGTTTTTTTTTTTTTTTTTTTTTTTTGGTACATTTTTCCTTTGTATAATTTATCATATTTAATAGCTAATTCTTCTTTTTTGTAGTTTTAATTAGTATCTGATCATTCGAAAGTATAAAAATATTTAGCTAAAATATGCAATTTGTTTTTCCTTCTATTTGAATAGTATCAAAAAAAAAAAATAGAAAAATTTAATCTGTTGCATTCAAATAAATATTTGATCTTGAAAAAAAATCTAATTTTCATCAAACTTATTTAACTTTTAGAAATCGTTAATTATCTTATTTATCAATTTCGAAAAAAATTGATGAATTTTTCTTTAATCATAAAATAATACAATCTAAAAAATCCTGAAGTTTGTATGCTAAATACACATTAATGATCGATTATTATTATTATTATTATTGTTCAATATATTTTCTTATCTAATTTTATATCTAACGAATCTTCTTTTCCAAAGAAATTTGAGTTAGAATATCATTTGTTTTGGTGAAAGTTGGTAAATTTTCAAATTTTCAAAAAAAAAAAAATTATTATTTTTAATTTGAGCTAAATGATGTTAACTCAGAAAAGTAAATTAGCCATGAAACAGATTAAATGGAAATTTTTTATAAAATTATATTGTACACATTTCATTTAAAAATTTATATAAAATTATTAATTGTGATAATAATCTCTTTCATAGATATTTTTAGGAGATTAAAATATCTAGTTTCGATAATTATTCTTATGCACAAAAATTTCATCAATATAATCGATCATTTAATTAATTTTTCATTTATCAATTCATACACTAAACTGATCAGCTGATAATTTCACAAATAATTATCATTTTATTTTATTATGTTATGATTAAAATATTTTTTTTTTTTTTAAATAAATATCTGATTAAATTTATTATTGATTTTTAACATTTGATAAAATGTAACAAAATATATTCAAGCAAATTTATCTCTTAAAAGGTATAATCTTAATGCTATATCTGTTTTTTTTTTTTTTTGTTCAAAATTTTATTAAAAATAAGCAATAATTTGGAAATTTTAAAAAAAAGATTTTTAAGATTTGAATATTCAATTTTTAACATTCCTTCAGAAAACAACTATCATTTTCTATTCCGAAAATTTGATATGATACTTTCGATTCAGCATATTTTATTGCGGATGGTGACATTTTCGATGACATTTTTCGCTTCATTTTTATTTATTTATTTATTTATTTTTTTTTTTTGAATATTTCTAACATGCTTGATAAATAACATAAAAGCATTTTCTTATGAAATAAAAAAATAACAAAAATCAATGTCTTCCAATTGTTTTAACATAATAGTCGCTTTTATTTTTTAGTTTTTCGTTTATTTTATTTTATTTTTTTCTTTTTTTGAAGTTAAAAATTTATAGTATATTAAAATAAAATGTAAAATAATAATATGAAACAAAAATTGCTAAGAAAATGTGAATATTTAAAGATATATATATATTTTTGATTGATATAATTTTTCATGATTTTTTTTCACAATTTTTTACTCTTATCGTTTTTTTATAAAATTTTAGCAAAAATATACAAATGTTTGAGAAAATTTTATTTTTTTTTAGTTTTTATTCATAATGATTTATGCTTTTTTTTCTTTATAAAAAAAAAAATGAAAATTTGAAATGATTTTCAAATTCTCAAAATCAGTAGAAAATATATGATTTTTTAAAAACATTTTTTTTTTCAAATTAAAACTTTTTGTTTCTTTTCAATTTCTTTTTTTTTTCTAAACTATTCATCTTCAATAAGTCTTATATTAATTACAGGCAATTAAATTAAAATAAATTAACTGAATAATTCATAATGTCATTAATTATCGTCAAAAAAATTAATTACATGAATGTATTTAACATATTTTACAGGCACCAACAAACAGCAAATGACAACTTTGAAAATTTAAAAAAAAAAAAGTAACATTTTGTGAAAATTTAAAAAAATTAACATTTTATGAAAATTTAAAAAAAAAATAAAATTTTAGTATTTGCTATTGAATAATAATAGTTATTGGAATGAGCCGATAATAGAATATCTTACTTGATTAATTTCCAGATATTATTAACAGATTAAGAATTTCGATTTTAAATTTTTGAAATCTTGTAATAAATTATGCGATGGATACAATTAATCATTTATTATCAGTAAAATATCGATTAACGAATATTATCATAGCAATGTATGAATTTATTTTAGATCAAATTAATCAATATTATGTATCGTATAAATATTTATTTGCAAAAAAAAAAGCGAACAGTTTTGAAACGATAATATCATTAAGTGATAAGTTTAAAATATCTAATGATAAAATTAGAACTTTGTCATTTTTAACAGATCTAAATTAAAAGTATGTATTTTAGAAATATTCATGATATATGTTGCAATTTATCAGCGTGATTAAATAAACAAACAAGTTAAGTAATTTTTTTTTTTTTATTTTTTGCTTTTTTTAAAATAAAAAGAAATTCTTGCAAAATGAAAAAAAAAATATTTTCTTTAAAAAATAAGGAACTTTTTTGTTACGTACGTAAAATCTATCTATGAAATTTCACACTTTTCAATTAACAAAATAATCAGTGATAATTTGAAAGTTTCTGTTCTTCTTTTTGCGAAAAATTTTTTTTTTTGCAAAAAAAAAAAATTGAAAACAAATTATTTTGTGTGAATTTCTTAAAATGAATAACTTTTTTTTTTTCTGGTTTTGATGAACTGGAAAAACATCAAATATAATAATAATAGTATGGAAAAAATTATGAATGCTCTATTTTACTTATTTTTGGAATGAATCGTTTATTTTTTTTTTTTTTTTCTTATCTCTCAATTGTTAATTTCTTTTATTCAAAATAAATCATTTTATGCTAATTTTTTTATTTAATAAAAGTTGAGATAAAGTAGTTGAAAGGAATTTAAACAATTTTCCTGGCGATATGCATATATTAAAGTGAGGTGGAAAAATTTAAATTTTTGAAAAAAAATTTTTAAAAGCAAATTTTTGAATATCTTGCGAAAACACTTCCAACATGAGAAATTGCGGAAAAAAAAAAAACAATTTTTTTAATAAAACATTTCATTCCATATTCTTTTTTTTTTTTTTTTGATATTTTAAAATTTTATTCAAAATTTGTTAATATGTAGATAGAATTACAAATATTGTTAAGATAGAAAAATCATTTCAAAACTTGTTATTTTTCTTTTTTATAAAGGAAAAAATATTAATTAATAAGAAGTAACGAAATAAGAGCAAGTTAATTATAATAAATTCTGTTAATTTAACTAAATGATTATTTATTTTCTTATTTGTTTATTTATTTATTTATTTATTTATTTATCTCTCATTGAGTTTAAAATGGAATTTTCGCTGATTTATTGAAAATATTAATAATATTAATCGAAGATTCTGAAATAATAATTTTTTTTATTATTTTTGTCATTTTTCTTAATTTTTGTTTTCAAGAGTAATTTTCAATTTATGATAACTTTTACAAAACCAAAAAATTATTTATGAAATTTTATTGGGAGAAATTTCTGAGAAAAAAAAAAAAATGAAATGAAAGATAACATACGATTGAATTCATTTTGAAATATATATATTAATAATTGAAATGATTGCTCGATAAAAATAATTTTAATATTTGTAGTTTTGTTTTTAAAATTTTTATCATAAATTACAAATTAATCATTTATAATCAATTTTAATCTTAATTTGATTGGAAAAATTTAAAATTTCATATAATTTTAATATTTTTATAATATATATTATAAATTATTTTACAACATTTATTATTAATTCTTCAAATTCTGTTTTAATTTTCTTTTTTTCCTTCTCCATTCTGTCATTTTTAATTTCTTCACATTCTTTTTCATCATTCGTATAATTCCATTCTTAGTGATGATAATGATGATGATGATAATAATAATAATGATGCTGATGATGATAATAATGATAACTGATGTTGATAAAGATGATAAACAATGATAATGATAATAATTTACGCAGATGCTGATCCGATGCATTTATAATTTGATTGTCATGGAATTTGATATTTGTTACTACGATCTATCATAAAATTATTTCATCTTTCATACGACATTCATTCCTTTCTTCTTTCTCAAATTAACCTAATTATTTTATTCGAAGATATTTGCAAGATAATATTCCATCTTTCATATCATTTAAAATTATCAAAAATTGATTTTATAAGAAATTAAATTATCAGTGCTATAATATTTTATTTGATAAGTTTTCAATCAATATCAGTAATCACATTTTTTTTTTTTGAGATTTATTTATTTGATATAGGAATACTTACTTCTTGCAATTATAATATCTTATTTTATCATTTATAGACTATCAAGCAATGATAACTTTATCAAGTTATCATTTAATTTAAAATTTTCTGACATAATAGTATTTTTAATTAAATTTGCAAATTCTTGAAAAAAATTTTCAAAATTTCAATAGCATATTTTATATATGATAATTTTCTTTGTATATTTTTAATGTTGTAATAGATTAAAATTATTTGCTAAAATTTTATAATATTTCAAAATTTTTTACTGAAAAAGAAAAAATATGATAATTGTTAGTTTAAATAAATATGAAATAGTGTTAATGATGGTGATAATG
Organism: Onchocerca lupi; assembly: GCA_028564675.1. Classification (NCBI taxonomy): domain Eukaryota; kingdom Metazoa; phylum Nematoda; class Chromadorea; order Rhabditida; family Onchocercidae; genus Onchocerca; species Onchocerca lupi. The sequence continues at coordinate 3,127 of JAOVVO010001353.1, read as the reverse complement.
ATGACGATGATGATTGTGATATTGATGATGATGACGACGATGATGATAATGATAATGATTGTGATATTGACGTAACAATGAATACGATAATGGTGTTGATGAGGATGATGATTAAGATTGTAATGTTGACGATAATGATGAGGATAATAATGATGTTGATGAGGACAATTATGATGGTGATGATGATTAAGATTGTGATGTTGACGATAGTGATGAGGACGATAACGACGTTGATGATGATGATGAGGACAATAATGATGATGATGATAATGATAGTGGCTGATAATATAGGAAAGATATATGATTATTAATTGCTTCACCTTTTTGTTTATTTACTCTCAGTTACTTTTCATCTTCTTTCTATTATTTCTGTTCATTTAAACTATTCCTATTCTTAAATTTCTTATTTTAATTAATGCCATATTTTAATTTTGTATTTAATTAATATTACAAATTGATGTTTTTAATTAGAAATGTGCTATTTCAAATCATTTCTGTTTTTTGTTCTCTTTTTTTTTTTTTTTATTCATTAAAATTTATGATTAATAGAAAAAAAATTTTTTTTTCCAAAATACAATTAAAAATACAATTATTATTGCTTTTATTTTTGTTTAATTTAAGATAAATGTTCCTATTATCAAATATTTATTGGAATTAATTAATTATTTTGTATGAATGTTTTCAATTGATTTTTGGACTTGAAAACTATGGTTACAAATTTTTGATAAAAATTGATTCTTAAATTTAACGAGATAATAATTGCAAAAATGTTAATATGATTATTCATTCAAATTTTTTTATTAAATTATTCTTCGAAATTTTCTGATTTTTTTACACCTTTTCTTTTTATTTTTTTTCGTGAAAATAAAAATCATAAATTATTAATTAATTAAAAAATTTTATCATTTAATATTTTTTCAATCTAACATTTTTTATGATCTTCTTTAAGAGAAAAAATAATATAACTAGTAATTTTTGATTGATATCATTTAAAATTATGATATGATAAATTATTTAAGATAGTAAACATGCCAGAAATATTTTCACTGATATCAATGATTATAAAATTTTTTATTATGATAATATATTTCATCTAATCATATTCTCTCTAGCAAGTATGATTTTATCATCTAAGAGAAATGAGAAATGATCATAATCAGTAAATTAAATTTATCATATCTTCTAAATTAAAAATTGATCATATCATTGATAAAAAAAAAAAAAAAAATCAGCATCTGTATATGTATCTATGATTCAAAAATTTGGCATTATAATAGCAAATTTCATCTGATAAAATTCTAAAATAAGTAAGATGATCATAATTTAATAATATCAAAACTTAATGATCCTAATTTATTAATGTACATAATTTATCTCAAAGCTGTTTGATATTATCACTTATCATATTTAATTCATTAATATATTTTATCTTAAAGCTGTTTGTTATTATCACTTATCATATTATCTCATATTTATCATAATCGATTAAAAACTGAATGATTGATAAAATTAATTACAACGTGAAATTAGAATTAAACTTTTCTTACTGATTCATAATTTCGTCGAAAAATTATAAAATTTATATTCAAATCATTATTGGAAAAAAAAAATTACATTTTAAATATACATCCGGAAGCACATTATTCATCCAAAAAAAAAAAAAAAAAAAAAAAGAAAAAAAAATTGAAAAAAACTTTCAATTAAAAGAAAATAAAAATTGATTTTTTCTTTTCCATTTTATGTTTTCAACAATCATTACCAATTCAGTTTTTAAGTATAATGTTATTTTGTTTACTATATCAATAACAATTTTTAGCGAAACTTTCACAACATTAATTATTAATAACATATTTTAATAATTACTATTAATGTCTTAATTAATTTTCTAATTCTTCATAATATTTACTTGAATAGTAATTAATCTAATCAACTAATGATAGATTTTATCATACAAATCATTTCTTTTATCTATAATTTAATGCTTCATCTAAAGATAGCAAAAAAAAAATTCATAAAAATATCTTTTTTTCTTTTTTTTTTTTAAATTTCATTTCTTTTGAATAAATTTTCGTTTTTTAATTGAATTTTCCTGAATTGTCAATTGTCTATTAATTTTTCCATTCTTCTCTTTTCAAATTTCTTTTTTTTTCCTTTACAATTATTCAATAATTAGTAATTTCAGCAATTTTTTCTATCTTCATTTTGAAATTTTTTATGGTAAAAATTAATTTTCATTATCTTTATCATATCACTAAATTTTCGCGCTTTTTTTTTTTTGTTAGAAGGAATTAATAAAAATGTAAAATGAATAAAATATCTTAATTAGATGTAAAAGAATGCAATTTCTAATGTTACTTTAACAAAAATTAACAAAAAAGTTATTCAATTAATTTTTCCCTTTGGAAATGGAATAATTTTAAAAATTGGTTTTTAAATTTTTATTTTTCGATATTCCTATTATATGCAATTTCTATTTGCATCATTGCTAGTTAAATTTTAAAGGTTGAAATTTCAACAAATTTGGTAACTTTAAAGCTTATCTTGAAAAAAAAAAAAAAAAAAAGGGAATTTATAATAATTGAAAACTGAATTTTTCTTCAATTGAATTTTTCTTGAGCGAAATGGGATTTAAGTTTTAAAAATTTCAAAAATACAAAATTAGCTTACATTAGCAAAATAAATTTTGATTTACCAGGAATTTTTATAAAAATAAAATGTTTAATTTAATCCATTACTCGTAATCTTTTTCACAATTTTTTGTTTTTTTTTTTTCTTCAAATTTTTTTTCTACCTGTTCTTTTTTAATTGTGATTTCTGGTCTTTGACCTTTTTTTTGTTTTTAATTCGATACCTTTATTTTTCAAGTTCGGAGATTAGAAATTTGAAAAAAAAAAAAAAAAAAAAAACAGAAGCCTGTATCATATCGTTTGAAATACCCATAAAATGACATCAAAACTTATCAAAGATTATTTGAAATAATCATAAAATGATATCAAAACCTATCAAAGATTATTTGAAATAATCATAAAATGACATCAAAACATATCAAAGATTATTTGAAATAATCATAAAATGATATCAAAACTTATCAAAGATTATTTGAAATAATCATAAAATGACATCAAAA
>JAOVVO010001352.1:0-10052 GCA_028564675.1 Onchocerca lupi | reverse complement strand
GCCTGTCTATTCACTGACTAAATCATTAGATAAGTTGCATAAAGACCATTTCGCTATGAATGAATTGAAATGATACTTCAGCGTATTATACAAAGATGAAATAGTTCAATATTTACCCCTTTCATTAACATATGTCCATTTCTTTGCACAAAAGTGAAACTTTCTTATCTCTTTGATTCTTTTGTTAATTATTGAGTTAGTTATAGTTTTGAATTCATCTTTTTTTGACTGGTCCAATACTTTGTATGCCATTCTTATACTTGACATAACATAATGCAGTGTTATGAAGACCTTTGAAATGAAAACACAAATATTTCTTTTTATTGCAATTATATATCATATGTTCTGATTGATGACAATTACAGCAAGTATTTTGTTTCAAATGTTTCATTCGTTGTTTGGGAAACATTTAAATTCATTATCCCGGTGTTTCTTATTCTTATTAAAAGACACAAGATTTTGATTTACTGCATTTGGAGTTTTTCTTTTATTTGTGATCAACTCAAGACCACCTGTTTTGAACTGCTTGATTGCAATTAAGGTAAAAATTTTTTTCCTAGTGCTGTGCGGAATTTGGTTTGGCTTAGATTCGATCGAATTCTTTTCCTTTCCACTATTAAAGACTTGATCTTTAGTTACTTCTTCCTTTCTTTTGATTGGTTTCTTCAGAAATTGTCAGAGCTTAATGAATGACATAGTTCTTTTTCTTCTTTTTGGTGATATACTTTATCTAATATCCTAGTTGGCAATCTATTTCTGATGATAGAAAGTTCTAAACTGTCACCTTTAGCTTCTAGTTGTCAAATTATTCTTTCGATCCGTGATTACCTTCCATTCCGATCATTTCTCTTGATGGTATGTAATTCATTATAGAGCAATTTCTTAATAATGGATGATTCTCCGAATTTCTGGTTTAACACTTTTTTTATAATACAATAATTTTCTAAGGCATATCATGCCTCTTACGGCTTACAAGGTCAAAATAAAATATCGTTAAAAATCTTTGGACCTTGGCACGGACGAATAGGTAGGTATTTATTTGTTAACGGAGGATTTACTTTTTTTATGGTTGGCCATTAGAATCGTTGACTAATTTCGAGCTTTCATAACAGTTTGAAATGCGAATGATTTGAGAATAGTAGAATAAAGAACAATATATGAAGCATTTATTATTCGAAATAAAATATTGGCAAGTTGCATAAACGGTAGGTAGAAATATTCATAAACATACTGAGTCTTCTCTGGGAATTTGATGTTCAACTATATTCGGGGTGCAGCTGTGTCAGTAAATCAAAGTGGTCATTTCTTTTTATTTCAAATGAAAATCTATTGGATGTCTAGTCAGTTCTCTCTTTCTATATACAACTCCATATAGATCCAATTCTCGTATTTCTGGATCCAATTCCCATATATGTTCGCTGCCATATAATAATTCATATTAAATCATGAAAAAAAAAATCTGGTAGTAAACAATACTTAGCTATGGGAAGTTTTGTTTGGATAAGTGCTCATGGTCTCCCAGAAAGAAAATCATAAAAAATGGGATTGGTATTAATGATGTTTGCTTTAAATTCATATGCTATCTATTGAGATTTTTCGAGTTTAAGCACACATACCATTTGTCTAATAAAACCTTTGTGAACTTGCTTTTCAAAGAAAGGAAAGATTGAAATATAAAAGGCTCGAATAGCAAAATTACCATTTTGTCTTTCATATGCTTTATAACAGAAAATCTAAAATTTTCTTGTCACAATATAATAAATAATTTAAATCACAATAAATATAGGAGAAACTATTCAATTATCAATAAGTCAGTCCTAGTTTGTGGTTATCAATAATAAATGATTTATAAATAGAATCAGTTTATAACAGTGATTGACAGAATTTCGTTCTTCATTACTTAAGTTTGACATATAAATTTGACATTTTTACCACGTTTCTTCATACAAACCTATCGAGATCAAACAAAAAAAGTGTAATCCAGCTTGTCAAGTTTGGAACTAAAAATTTGAACCCGCTCAAGTGAAGGAATTTCCTTAAATGTTGTCATTAAAATAATTAAATTTTTTGCTACTATTATGCCACTCCTCGTTGCTGAACTGTATACAAATACACGCACATATCACAGTTCGTTTTTGTTGCAGCTGCCCGCACGTTTCCTTCAGATTAAAAGTATACGAGTAAATGTGATGACTGGTAAAGTTGTGATAATATATTTCTGTACTTTCCATAAGCAAATGTGATTGTTTCCTTCTTTTTTCTTGATATGAACAAAATCAGAAAAAAGATGAAGACTTCTTATGTTCAAAGGTCAGGATGAATTATATTTATTTCGCAAAAGTCGAATTGGCAAAGGTCGAAATGTATTATAACTGGTCGAGATTACTATCATAAACAATACATATTGATCTTTTATGAATCAGCTATATGAATCAGTTTTCTTCATTAAATATATAAATATTTCTGTATTAATTAATTAAACTATTTTGCTGAATTTGAAGTCATTTTTTGCAGTCTTCAAACAAACAGATATTTCTTATTATCAATGCTTTATTTTCTGTCGAACTTCAGCGATGTATGCGTCCAGATGACCTGTATAATATGCTGATACGAGACCCACCACAATAGCCAAAAATAATAAAACCAAGAAGCTCATCTTCTGACTTTTCCTAAAGTACATGCACCGCTGTCTAGATCCTGTTAAGAAGTAAGAATGATTGTTTAAGACTTCAACTGTCATATTTTAAATATTTTCAACCGTATCTAATGCGAATGAACTTGCTGAATAATAAAGGAATTAAGGGTCACGCTTTATTACCGTTTTCATAAGTTCAATTTATAAATTTGTGAGATTAATAAGTGGTTGACGATTCTCTTATAGACTGGAAAAAAGGAAAATTTTCTCTTTTTTTTTTCTTCCATTCAGTTCGAGCATAAGTTGCAGAGAAATCGATAATATCTTCATCTATTCAAATAAAAATGTTAATGCTCCTTGTTGATCTTTACAAAACTTTGCAAATTCTTGCACCGATTGCTTTCAAATTTTGATAAAATCTTGCATACGAATATGCGCGTGTTTTTATATAGACATATTCACTTTTTTCACGTTTCACGTCCGTGACAATCAGAAGTAAGTGAGCGGACTGAATTTTTCGACTCGGCCCTGCACCACACCTTCATGATCGAACAGAATTTATTCACCACGCCTACTTTCTGTATTAACTACGGCTATTTCCTGCTACATTTCAAATTCTTCACTGAATGATTTGAAATTTTCATACAACGTTGCATTCGATTGGTCGCGTGTTTTTAAACAGACGAAGCAAGTAATTTAAGCTTTTCGTTTGTTTTTTGCTTTTTGAGGAATATAGTCCGTTTATTTTTTGATTTGTGGAAAATGTAGTCGCGTCGCAGAAATGTCGAGGTCATGATAGTATATAATGAAATATTTCATTCAAGCGAATTCTGGATTACCGTTCTAACTTCTAATATTAGACCGTGTTTTAGATTGCCTCTTTGTCGTAAATTTCGTGTTCATTTTGACACAACGTTCCAAGTTCTTACTGATTTGAAATTTTGATAAAACGTTACATATTCGAGTAAGCGCGTAGTTTTTGTATAGATATATCTATTTTTTTCATCTGTTAAAATTATGACAAATAAAAATAAGGGAGTGGACTGAATTACGCTTACTTTTCGCTTACAGAGCGGACGTGGCTTTCGATATGCAGCGTAAGTTCGGTAAAGTGTGCAATTATGCCAATGTTACGTTCTGTCAAAATTTCAAAGCAATAGATAAAAACTTCTCGAGACTTAAGATTTTGAACAAATGAACATTTACAGCTATTAGTATCTTTTAATATCAAATATAATTTTTTGCAGTAGCGACACTCCAACAGTTCGGTTAAGCAATTTCGAATTCAACTTCAAATTCAGTCAAAAGTCAATCTCGAGAACATTTCAGGTGCAATCTATTTGCTTTAGCTCATCCAAATAATGCCTCGTAGAAGGTCAAACTTAGATCGTCATATTCGTACAGCAGAAACACGGGCGACGGTTCATTGCAAATCAAGTGAAGGAAGAACGGGCATCAGCGAACGAGCGGAAAAAACAAAGAATAGCTAAAATGCGAGCACGAGATTTTAATGATATATCAACGTTTTAATGACCAATGCAAACAGCAATGTACTAAGTTGATGGATTCACAGCAAATGAATTTCTCTTCTTGTTCCTACTTCAAAGTTTATCGGGAGATAGCATTTGCCATGGTCTGCTGTTTGAAATGAAGAAGGGACTCTGTAAATTGGCATAATTTATCTGCCATAGAAAGCAAATGAGAAGAACCAAAAACTTCATGGGAGCACAATTCAACTAATAAGAAGGGATTTATATAGAAGGAGCGAACGATACAGTAGTGATAAAGTTGTCTTAAATTATAAGATTTAAAAGTACAATAGCATTCATATCTAACAAACCGTTGATTCGACTGCTATCAAACAGCTAAGTAAAAGTAAATCCTGCAAATAAACCGTAAAATATGCACAATTCTCAATAACTATGAAATTAATCAATGAAAAAGTCGTAAAATCTGTTTCTTGGAAGAACTCCACAATTTTTAAAGTAGCCTTTGTTATCATAAGATAGATATGATGTGGCCGGAATTCAAAATTGAAATCCTTTTTGTGGTTGATATCTTCTTTGAAGAAGCAAATTCTTGATTTTCATGCAGTGTGGCGAATAGTATGTGAAGAGTGAAGTTCAATTGTGGCATCGATTTATAAAATTGAAAACCAATCAAATTTTATGGCATTTCGAATTTGATAATCAAGTATCTCCAGTTATTTGAATTCTACATTTCTATAAATTCAGAGCTTTCGTCTTTGTTTTATTTCCAATGACCAATCATATGATCAATTAATGTGACAACGATATACCAGTCACTTTATCATTTACTTGAATGCCAAATGCTTAATTATGTAAGCCTTGAATATATCCGAATGTGGGCGGAGTCGAAAAAATGAAATTAGTTGTATATCAATGTTAGTTGCATGTATGGATCAAACATCAATTTCAAAGAAATCAACGAGTCGAAAAGTGAATAGCTTGTTTCAAAGGGGTCAATGAGCTCGAAGGATTTAAAACGAGAGGATTCGAAAGTTAAATCAAGTGGGATTTAATTCCAAGAATAACTTTGACGGAAGGAGGAACGACAACTCCGCAGTTCAATAGCACGAGTGACAAGTTCAACTGGATCAACAGTAGCGTAGAAGCAGGAGAAACGGCGGTGAGGAATGAAAGATGAATAGTTAGAAAAGTACGACAACCTAGTGAGCATTTAGAGGGCTTTTTCTGTTCTTTAATCTTTACTGTTTGTTGTTCATTTCGTCCCTACTATTGTATAAGTACGATACTGTACAATATTGTATAAGACGAATAAAGGCTATTATTGACGTAGTGGAGTCACAGCAGTAAGAAAATCAAAGTGAAATTTCAGAAAATCCTTCCCCACAAACTTCGCTGTAATTACCAGAGAATTATGAATTTCTTTCTCCTACTATGGAGTCCTGCCAATCTTGATAACATACTACCTAACTGAGGATACTATATGTATCCAGAAATATGAAGATTGACTAGTTAAAAAACTTAATGAACATTCTATAAAGCAACAGAATAATCCGAAAATATATGGAATAAAGTATAATTAAAACTTTAGACTTTGAAATATAAGCGGTACTTGATTGTCTAAAAATTTGGTAATACCATTTTTGAACTACAAGCGATAGAAGACCAGAATGGAAAAGCTGGCACCGAATAAGTGATAAGTTTCATATATTTCGGAGACAATATTTAGAAATATAATCAACTACCATATCCATATTGTGCGATTATAGTAAAGTGACCCTTGTACCGATTAAATTAATCAAAGATGATAGGATAAAGGGAGCAATGTATTTATATAAGAAGGAAAGAAAACTAGATGCTGAAAGTTGACGGCAAATAGATTAACGATTAAGACAGAAAATATTGATGATGAGAAGATAGAAGGTTTCAATGCAAACAGATCATAATGAGTGGAAGTATTGTTGGTGACAAATATGTACTAGATGATAAGACAGATGATAATAACGCAGGAGTATTTAAGTTTCTAGAATTGGAAACAGATAGTAAGGACAATGGGAAAAAGTTCCGACAAAGAATATATTTCGATTCAATATCGTAGTATCAAAAAATTGACGGAGAAAAAAATGCAGTGAAAGTGCTAAAGGACAAAGAAATATGGATTAAAATTAACTTAATCTAAATATTGAAGATGCAAATCTGGTTTGACATTTCCGATCTATTTTCAATGAAGAATGTATTTTAGCCATGCTACGGATATCACTAATGACACGACAGTGCATATCATCTACGTTTAACTATATGAAAAATTTCAACAATCTGCTGTCGTTTAGAGATGACTGCGGGCCATAGAACATAATTAGCTGCTTCGGGTTATCATCGAGAATCCAATTGTTTAGAATTCCGCTATCTGTAGTATTTCTATACTATTGAGTGAAATGATTAAATAACCTGCTCAAACTAAAAATATTAGCAATCTTCATTAGTCATTAATCCGCAATACTCCGTTTTCTGTAGTGGCTTTAAGAATAAAAATATTAAAATTTTCGATATAATGCATCAATTTCGATTTAAATCTCCCGTGATGCCACTTATGCCCGAAGTGATTCTTTTTCATTTCAGTCAAATTTAATTTTTCTCTAATAAGTGCTAATTTCCACTGTCTATTCAATCGGTAGATCTTGAAATAATTTATTTGTAGGAACATTCTTAGAAAGAAATTGATTATTGGACCGATGAAATAAATAGAAAAATATTCCGCAAATATTTTAAACAATCTTCGACTCTTGAATAAATTTATTGAAAATTCGAATAAATCTTCGAATAAAAAAAATTCGAATAAATTTTTTAGTCTAGCTTTGTTTTTCAAAATATTCGAAAATCGTCAAATTTTGACAAGATGCCGGATTAGAAAAAATCCAAAGTGTTAATTGGAAAATTTCATCAATATCTTATTATCAAGTAAATTTAATTGATGACTGAAATTTTGAATTCATTCTCGCGGCTAATATACATATATATATAATCAATTATATATGTCTAATAATAATGATAATAATCCCCCTCCCTTTTTCTCTCATTCTCCTTCTTCCTCCCATTTCTCTGATAATAATTAATAATTAAATAATAATAAATGAAAATAAGTAACAGTGAATAATAATAAATAATAATGAATAACAATAAGTAATGACAATGATAAGTAATAATAATAATTTTTTCACGTGTAAGTAATAATAAATGAGCTATATAAATAAAAATGTAAATGCTACCTGTTACTAATCACGGATCTACGGGAAATTCTCAACCGATTGTTTTCAATTTTGACACAACCTTGTACTCCAACAGCTTTCTTCATGAGTAAATATGGTTACTCTTTTTGCACGTGTCACGTCCGTGACAACTGAAAATAGGTGAGGAGGCAGAGTTTATTGGCCTCACCTACTTTTTTTTCTGTCATTCTCCCTTTTTCTCCCATCTCTCTCTCTCTCTCTTCTTCTTGAGTAAGAGATACGGTTAGCAATAATAATAGAAATTAATCAATAATAAAAACAAAAATTAATAATGATAATAATAATAATGATAATGATAATGATAACAATAGTAATAATAATAACAATAGTAATAATAATAATAATAATAATAATAATAATAATAATAATAATAATAATAATAATAATAATAATAATAATAATAATAATAATAATATTAATAATAATAATAATAATAATAATAATAATAATAATAATAATAATAATAATAACAACAATTTTTATGAAGAAATTTTTGTACAAACCAAAGTAAAGTACGATAGTTATGAAATATAAGAAGAGCAAAAAAAAAGGGAAAACATGAAAAACATAAAATAATTTATTTTTTTATTTTTATTCAACCGGATAACTTTAGTTCAAATTTCGAAAATCTTATCATTTTTACTTAACCAATAGGATCCAAATTATGAAAGCTAGAAGAATCAAAGTTTTATCGACATTTTTCTAATTTCAATCCTTAATTTCCATTTTTTTGATCGTAAATTTTTTTTTTTTTTATCTATGATTTCACTTTTTTGCTATTTTTCCATTTCATTCACTCATTAATTGATAGACTTAAATTTGAAAAAAAAAAAAGAAAAAATTTCATATTTAGTGGAAAAATTAGCCCTATTTTGGCTAATATCGTAAAATTAATTGGGAAAACATAATCTGAGATGAAATTTGTAATAATATAAAAGTAAAAAAGATACTATATATTTAAGTACTATAGTTATTGTAAACGTAATTTTTGGCGCATATCACGTGAAAGCGTGTGATACGTATATCACAGAAATCTAAATAGTAGCTTACATGAAATTTATTTTCGCAATGTTTTAATTCGATTAATTATCCTTATTTATTAGTTTATGGATATTAATTCCTGAGCTTGAATAAAACATTCCTGAATTGTATTTGAGACATTTGTAGAAATATGATATTTCAGGTCTTTTCCTTGCAATTTTTTTAATATTTATTATTTTTATTACCTATTATTATTATTATTCTTACTTTTATTATTATTTATTACAATTGCATTATTGTCTTATTATTATTACTTAATAAGGCAGTGATTAATATATATCAATTTTATAATTATGTCTAGGTAATTATGCCATAATTATTATAATAATAGGTAATGAAATAATAATACTACAGTAAAATATGATTTCAAAAATGAAAATTTTAAAAATAAATTTTGATGTGTGAAATTGAGAAAAGATTAATTTAAGTTATAATCATTAAAAATATCAACATTTCATGTATTAAAATTGATTTGCAAGGATTAATATTGTTATAATTTAAAATATTATTTGATAAATTTTGACGTAAAAGTAATTTGTGAAGATTTTCTTGCCGGAGAAATTGGAATTTGATACAGATGATTTTGTTGTATAATGAAGTCTTTTTTTTTCTATGACAAATTTTATCTGTCGCAATTGCGGTACACGGTGGATTGATGAATATCGATAATATAACTGATAATTGGAATTTAATGGGAGAGAAGTATTTTTGGTTTATTGATATTAGAAATTGATAAAATTTAATGAAATTTAAGAAATCGTCATTCATCGAGTACCGATCAGTGTAATGGATTGCATCAATAAATAAATTCCTTCAGATAAGAATCTTTTTTTATGCTAAATATTGTTTACTAAATGTGAAATTTTGTATAATTTCCAAAAATTTCCTAAAAATTATTTTCAAACAAATTTTTTTTTGAAACTTTCTCATTTTTTTTTCAAAATTTTGCCATCTTTTATCATTTCATTAATTTATCATTGAAATAATTGAATGATTGTGATAATATTGTTTAATTGTTTGGTAATAATTGAATAATAATAGATTTTGTTTGATGATATGTTATGTGAGTTTGTCAAAATAAAAATGCGACAACTATCTGAACAAATATAACGAGATTAACATCACATTTTGTTGATATTTTAACAGCCAAAATTATTTGCTTTTTGAAATTTGCAACTTTTTTTTTTTTTTTTAATTTCTGATTTTTTGAATTTGTTTTATTTCTGTCTGATAACTTACTCAAATGATGATTTGCAAACATCAGGATGAATAATTTGTCAATATTAGCAGTTTTCATAATCAAATTAAAAAAAAAAAACAAAATACAAAAGAGAATGATTGCTATCTTAATTTTTTGCTGAGCATGAAAAATCATTGCATAATTAATATTTCGTTAATCAATTAACAATAGATATATGCAAACAGCAACCTTTTAGGAACAAAAAACAAAATAAAATACAAAATAAAAAAAAAACTGAAAATAATGAAAATAAAAAAGAAATAATGAAAATAACAATATTACATACATATTTATAATAAATTGTGCATAATGTCATTCAAGTAATTTATGAAAAAATTACATTTTTTAAAATTCATTTCGGA
>JAOVVO010001351.1:0-10070 GCA_028564675.1 Onchocerca lupi | reverse complement strand
GATATCAATCGAAATCAAAGTTTTTACTATCAAATTCCTTTTTTTCTTATAATAAAGACTAAAAGATATAAGGATTTCCGTAAAATAAAAACTGAAAGACAAAATGATATTGTTCGTTTTAAAGTCAGCCATGAAAAATTACCATGAAATTTAAATTATGAAATGTTTTTCACATACATTGCGAGCTAAGTGAAAAAATATGCTTAGAAAAGAAAATACTTGCTGGACGTGGAGCAAATGCAGTGAAAACTTATGAATATGAATGGTCGATGCTAATTCAAGCTGCATTGAATTGTGGTATGATGGAAATTTCAATTATAAGTTTCAATTTTTTGCCACCACTTTTGATTCAAAGTTTCGGCGAAAGAATCGCCATTCCATCGAGGATTTTTGCAAATTGCTTTGCCATTTTCACTTGCGCCATGTTGCCAACTATTTATTTCATTTACAGTAAAGATGCACGTAACATTGTAAAAGAACATTTAGCTCATTTTTTGCATTTGAGAACTGCATTTTTAAAAACTAAAGTCGTTATTATCGGTGCTAAAATAAATAGAGCGCAGTAATAGATCATAATAACCTGGAACTAGAAGGTTCTGTATAAGATAAATTTCTTGAAATACAGCGACTTCTTGAAGTTTATGAATTTAATTGTGGAATTGTTTCATTTATTTACTTGCAATTTTGATGTCTTAGCCAAAAAATGACTCTCCGTATATTTTTTTAATTTTTTTTTGGTTTATTTCAAACATTTGTTATATATTCATGATGTTCAATCCCATTGACCCACAAATAAAATTTAAGTAAAACTTGGCAGAAGAACTATATTAAATTCTGTCATCACTGATCGATATGGCCGATTTAATCTTGGTGAATTTTTTTCCAAAATTTATTTGGCTGCAAAAAAATTAAATCAATTTTGCCAATCGCGAAATTTCGAAGTATTTATTTAAAGTATCATATTTATTATTGCTATCGATTAAATCCTTTTTCACCGCGTATTTCATATAGTTTCACATATTTCAGTGGCTTCGAATTCGGATGTATTGTTTGAATAAAAGCTAAATTAATCGATTCGAAATCGAAATTTGACCTTGACCGATTTTTTCCTTAATCCATTTTTTACATTGTTCTGATGTCATATATTGACACTTTTCCTTTTTCAGACGATAGTTTCAGTTTTGATTCAGAAATGACGAATTGAAGATCCGCAGGAGCAAAATTTGTCAAAATTTCAGTATTTAAGAGTCAATACTGTTAGTAATATCTACAAACAATTTACAAAAATTTCTGCATAGTCTGCCAAATTATGATGAATTCATTGATAAGGATAAAAATCGCAAATTGCGATTCAATCAGATAGATGAAATTTGGATAAATTTTCTGCTTTAATAAGCTGAAGTCTTTGGACTCTTAACTGAATGTCTCTACAGTGTTTTCTTGCACAATATTTGACATTATCGCCTCGTTAATGAAATGAACAATTTAGAGGAAACTAAAGCGTAATCATTATGACAATTTGTGATTTAATAAATCACAAACTAGTTGAATGGAACTTAAAATGGTTTGATTTTTGATGCCTTCTGTGAAGAAAAATTGTTTTGCCAAAAAAGTGAAAGAGAATTGAGGCAAGTTTTGTGCGTAGAAATATCAAAAGGCTTCTTGGACGACTCTGAGAACGATTGTTTGTATCCTGATGAAGCCGTACAAAATGACATTAAATCACAATAATAGATGAAAATAAACGATTTTTTTATGTAATGGAATACTGAGATGAAGAGATCAGGTCAAGATGCTTTCAGATTGTGAAATAGAGTTTAAATTTTTCTGCATAATGCCAATAAAAGTAATGCAACAATATTAATATCGAAAATCATCATAATTTATAAACAATTGATAATAGTTTTAACAGCTAAATTTGAAAAAATTTTCAACTATTTAACTAAATATACATACTATTCAACTTTCCTGAGAGCTGTTGATTAAAAATATTACCAATGTTAACATTAATCTCATTTGATTGTAATCACTGTATCACTTTCGTCAAACAATTTGAATGATTCAGTAATGCGCAAAATGCAGTGTTTCATTGGAATGATATTGCAAGTATTCAGAAATGATTCCACAATTTCTTTCCTTTACATTATAAAGATCATCTCTCATCCGAAAATCATCAATTTTGAATTCTCTCATCCGTCAAACAGTAAATATGATTTTTATTTGAAAAGTCAAGATTTTCTGAAAACTTTGTTGATTTTTTGGTTAAAAATTTTTACTTCATTTAGTTTATATTTTTGACTTCAAATGATCTGTATTGCATAAAATTTCATTCAGACTAGTTTGCAACGTATAAGTGCGGTATTTAAATCATGTTTGTTTGTTTGTTTCAATTTGTTATTGGTTTGTATTCTTCTAAATTCAGAAGTTTTATGGCGTTGTGAAAATATGCGTGTTTTTAATGTCCCTTAATGATTTGCAATTTTGAGCACGCTGCTCTTTGCATACTTTTATATTCATTATAATTAAGAAAAAAAGTAATAATTTTTACAATGTAATGAAATATTAAAGGATTATGAGATGGTTTAGCGCCTGATATTATTGCTTACTTTAGGAAATATTTTTCTTTCAGAGAAATTTATCCCATATAATCCTGAATAGTTTTGCTGATTTTGTCAGTTATTTTAGAAACTAACTATTTCATCTCTTTTTTCGTATCAATGCAGCCTGTTGCTAATAAATAACAGTTAAAAGTGTGAGCGTCATCTATATAAATAAAAATGTTAACGTTTTCATTTCCACACAACATTTCAAGTTCTTCGATTGATTTGAAATACAAAAGTGCAGCGAAAACCACTTTTTTTATATAGAAATGGCGCGTGTTTATGAACTTTAGGAGATTTAGGATTTTGAAAAACGAGCATTTGCAGACAATCTATCTAAAATAAAAATGTAAATCACTGATGGTTTATTTGGCACGTAATTCTGCAATCTCTTCACCTATTGCTTTCAAATTTTGACACAACGTTGCATTGAAATTGGGACTTTTTTTTAAATCTAGATGTATCTAATTTTTGTTTATCTTTCACACCTGTGATAGGTAAAAGCGAGTGAAATCGTGTCACCGTTTTTTTTGTTTGGCACATGGCTTTGCAATCTCTTCACCGATTGCTTTCAAATTTCGATAAAACTTAACATTTAAATAGACGCGTTTCTTTATTTTGATCTATATTTTTTTGCTTGTGACCTCTGTATCAGTAACAGCAAGTGAGCAGACAACGATTGCTCGAGATTTTCATGCAGCGTTGCATTCGAAATTTATCTTCATACAAGTTCCATTCGAGTAAGCGCTGAACCGATTTCTAATTTTTGTGTGTATAAGACTCGTTCTAAGCTTTTCGGTTATTTCTTGATTTGTGGAGTAGGTGAGCAGACTGAATTTATTGACCGCATCTCGGCTGTGATTTTGCAAACTCTTATCGATTGCTTTCAAATTTCAATGCAATCTTGTCTTCGAATAGGCGCGTGTTACCATTTATATCCTTTTTTTTTTACCTCTCACGCAAGTCAATTTCGAGAACTGTTTGGATGAAATCTCCATGCTTTAGTCTATCAAAATAATACCTCGTAGAAGATCAAACTTAGGTCATCTTACTGGAGCAACGGAAAGAATGCGACGATTAATTACAAATCAAGCTGAGGAAGAACGGACATCAATAACGAGAGAAGAAGACAAAGAATGGTTCAAATGAGAGCAGAATGAGTTCAGCCAAACTTGAGGATGCATGTTGCGAATACGAGCACGTCGATCGTGTTTTGCAGCTTCAGATGTGCTTCATTCTCAACAGAATGAACGCAATAAAGATATCAACGAGAAACAGAAAATCAGCACCAAACATGATTCCGTATCCAGCAATCGTCGCATTTAAAATCGCTTTGATTCCGGTAAAATCCACTGATGATTACTTTAAGCCCACACGTTTTCATCGGTACTATGGCCGAAGTGTGTCCTTACTGCAAGACTCTGAAATTTAATGGAGAAACGAAAGTAGTTTGTTGCGCCCCGAAAAATTGAGCTGCGCCAGAGCCATTAAAAAACTTTGCTTGCCGGATATACTGCCGATTCAAAGCATTTCCTATCTGTCATCAAGAAATACAATTCCTGCTTCCAAATAAATTCGTTTGATGCAGAAATCAAGACAACGCAATTCATGCAACCTTCAATGTGAAAGGACAAATTCATCACAAAGCCGGCTACTTGCTTCCGCTGCCAAATGGTCAACATAAATTCAACAATCCGATAATTCAGTTGAACAATAATCTTTTCCATCAGCGACAGAGGAAAGAATAAGCCAGTCATCAATTTGCCTAGATATTGTCTGATAATTGTTTGTTATGAAGTATCACTCCTTATCAATCAATAAAACCTCCCTCAAATTATTCATCTCTGTCACGCAAGACAAAAAAATTTCTTCATAGTTATACCCTAATCGCAATAGCAAGAATCAATCTCTAATCCAACAAATTATAAATTAATTAAAAAATATCAGTTTTTTTTCCGACACCAGAAACATGCGCTTTTTCTTTTCTCTTTTTCCAGTTAACCAGACTTCGCTACAAAAATATAAGAATTTCGAACGCAACGCTGTGTCTAAAGTTCAAAGCAACAGGTAAGAATTTTCCGACATTTAAGATTTTGAATTAGTAGAGATGAGACATGTGTTCAAAAACTTTTCGAGGTTTAGGATTTCGAGCAAATGAACATTGATATTTTTATTTATATATACTAGATAGAGCCGATCACGCGAAGCGTGGCCGGCTCCTAAAGACGAGCTGAGCATAGCCGATCCAGCTAATACATTTATATATTGATTCCTATTATAAAACCATGAATCATGGTAATCATTTCTAATTATCTTTCATGAATTCCTGCAATATGATAATGCTCTTCGTATATCGTCAAGGCGATCCTCGGCGCGTTGTAATTCACAGTTTCAAATGGCTGTTCTAGGGACAAATAAATCACATTGAAAACTATATAAGCAGAATGAAGCCTGGACAAGAGTATCTTTACCACCTCACAAGAAACAGTATGGATTCTGTGAAATACAGTCTACGACTTGAAGGGTTTGTTAGTAAAGGATTAATGAACCTTCTGTTTGTTGATCCAGTGGATGATTTCTGGAGTGGTGTAGTTCATGAATATAAAGATCAAAAATTTAAGTCTGTAATTCGTGCTGACGTCGACCTGGACAAGTTTTCTCCGAGAGAAAAAGATGAAGAAAACAAATCAGACGAAAAAAAGAGCGAAGGGAATACAGATATTCTATATTACAATATTTCACTAAAATTGTTGGTAATTCAGTAAAAAGCGTAAAAATTTCTAAAAAATTAACTGATAGACCTGTGTGTTTAGCGATTGATGAGGGTGCTATGGCTTCTAGAATGGAGCGTTTTTTGCGCGAACAAAAACAATTAAGTTATCGCACACATTAAGTTATCGTGCTTGAAATCAACACTAAACATCCCGTAGTAAAAAATATAATGAAATTTTATGCTGAAAATGGTGAAAACCAAACATTAGAAGGAATGGTTCACTTACTATTCTACCAAGCTTGTATTGTGGAAGGCGAAGAAATGAACAATGCAAACCTGTTTGCTAAGAGACTGAACAAATTAATCGACAGGATTCCTATTTAGCACTATACACTAGCTATGTCATTTTAATAGAGAACAGTATGACGTAGAGTCTACCTAGTTAGGTCATGTCACAGAGAATTCCAAAAGGGAAAATAGCAGCAAGAATAAAAGCAATTTTCAAGGCTTAAGTGTTGAAAAAGATTCAAGATTTTACGGAGAGCAAAAATCAAGAAACAATTAAAGTTAAAGAGGCCGCCATTCCTCGGTTTTAATATTAAGGGGAAATAAAGAACCTGAAAGCTAAGAAATATCAGTTACTCCCCCGAGAACAAACTCTAGAGATTTTTTAATGTAGCACCTTTAAGAGTGGTACTTTAAAAGTGTTAGGGTTAGTGAGCTAAACGAAGTACGAATTATAGGATTCAGTACAAACAGAAATTATTAGAAATTTGCAGTTTCTGTAAAATAAGCTATAGTAACAATAATGAAAAGTTAGATAGCAGCTACAAAACTAAATCTAATTCTCATTAACAAATGGTTATATATCTATTCTTGTTTTAACAAAAACGAGAAACAATATAGCTTCATCGTGGTACTAAAAACTTTTATGACATGATAATTGATGCATATACTGCATTTTAATTTTGTAATATATTTTATGATTCGTTGCCTAGCCTTGCTAAAATATTGAACAATTACTCTAAAGAGAAAAAGTTAGAAACTAAAGATTTTAGAATCAATTGTACAGGCTATACACAGCATGGAAATCGCTCTTGCTTTTACAACTTCTTATGTCTTTTTTTTTTTATTTTTAATAGAGAGAGCTGAATAATATGTTTATGTTGCAATTTCTGTTCCCTAATAGTTTTTAACTACTGTGGTGCTGAAATTTACGAAAAGCTTCTGAGAAAATCGTCTCAAATAGACTTCAAATTTTTGGAATTTATCATTTATTTCCTTAGATAAAATTCATGGCATGTTAATTATTCGGTATCTTCACTCTCAGTACTCCTGATTAATTCGATTCTTATCAGTACTGATCAGCATCTATCTAACATTTATTTTGCTTAGCTTAAATTGTCTGAATACCTGAAATATCTAAATCGAGCTGTTTAATCCGAAACATATTCCTTCACACAATGAAAATTAATGAAATTTCTAAAACAAAATGATAGCATTTGCGCCAATCAAATTTCAGTTTTCTCGCTTGATTAAAAATCAAATTAATGAAAAATTTCACTACTTAAAGAAGCTCTTAAAAAAACTAGTAAGATGTATGAAAAAGTGGTAATAGCTATAATTTTGCTTTAAAACAAATTTCAATTTTTCAAATAAATTAGGAAGAATTCGACTTTTTTACCTGTTAAATGAAATATTTTAGCAAAAGTAGTAGGACTTCTTCATTAAGAAGATTTTAATCAGACGGGAAAGTTGAAATTAGATAAAAAATTCACGATTTTTTTAAAAAGCTAATAAGACGCCCGGAAAAACTGATGGATCTAATTTTGTGCTAATCAAATTTCAATTTTTTTGCTCAATTAAAAATTCAATTTATAGAAAATTTCGTTACTTTTATTAAAATATTTCATTTAATGATTATAATGTCGCAGAGAAAAAAAAAGAAATATCAAATTTGTCTTCTGTAATATTTGAGGAATCAATATTATTTGTTGAAAATTTATTTCAATTAAGTTTAATAAGCATAAACTGCTCGTTTTCTGAATAAGAAGCTAATTATATAGGAATTTTTTTGCAGAAGTAATGAAATTTTTATTAAAAGAGCTTTTAAACAAACAGAAAAATTGAAATTTAATTAGACATAGATTTATCTTTTTTCCCTATCTTAGATTCATCTTGCAGACTTAGATTTATATTTTTTTTCTAATTTCATTTCTTTTTTATTAAATTTACGTCAGTTTAAATAAATTAAAATTTAATAAACCATATATTTTGCAAAAATTGGACAAGAAAGTCCGATTTCAAAAAAATAGAAGAAGAGAGTATTTTTTCCATTAATCTTGCTATTTCTTTTGGAAAATAAATTTTCCAATTCTCTTGTGTGCAAAAATTATTATTTTATTCATCTCAAGTTTTAAAATAACGAAAAATTTGCTTCTTGTCCACAGAATCGATAAAAATACGAGCGATAAAAAGTTTGGGATAAAAATATATGTAATATTATTTAACATTTAATAAAAATTCCATTACTTCTGCAAAAAAAAGAAAAAAAAAACCAATATTTATAAACCAATATTTCTCTTAAAAGCCTGTAAAATTGCAGCATATTCAAATAAAATATAGCAATCCGAGGAGTATGGTAACTTTTGTTCATAGTAGTCGCCAAAATACAGTATTCCGAGTGAAGAAAATATATTTTATTTGTAAAAATTTCGATTGGTGGCAAATAGTAACAGAAATTTTGGAAATGAATCTAATTTAATTGTTGAAATTCGTGCTAATTATTGCATGAACTTCGTAAACATTAATCAATAAGAATAAAAATGTAAATGCTACCTGTTATAAATCGAAAAACTCTGAAATTCTCCATCGATTACTTTCAAATTTCGATAAAACTTCGCATTCGAATGAACGCATATTTATATATAAATTTTTTTTTTTTTTCATGTTTCACGTCGTTATAACTAAAATTAAGTGAGAAGACGGAGTTTATTAACTCTGCCTTTCTTTCTTTCACTCTCTCTCTTTCTTTTTCTGAGTTGACTGTCAGTTTTCTCCTCCCTGTCCAATATGTTGCTCGATATCCATTTTTAGCGATTTTGTCGGTAATTTAGTTCACTTTTAGGGATTCCACCGGCAAATCCTTTGATATCTGCAATGCCATTATGCTCAGGTAACTAGACAAATTAAGGAGTGACTGCTGATCAATAGAATTTTGCATTCTTTGAATCTTTGATTATCTGATGGGTATACTATACTGTTTGTTATTCTGTGTAGATGCAGAGATTGTCTGGTTTGACGACTCTAGAAAACGCAACACATAATTTCCCATGTGGGAAGCAATCGGTCTCTAGATCTAAATCGCGCAATTCCAAAGACTGACCCTGATTTGTTGATGGTGAATGCAAATGCCAATCGAATTGAGAATTGCAATCTCTTAAACTGAAATGGCATATCCGTTGGAACCATAAGAATGCGAGGAATAAGGACATCTTCATCTTTGATAGATCCTGTCAAGATTGTTGCTTTACGACATTGCTCATTAATTTTTTTATTGCAAGCCGCTTACTGTTGCAAAGTTTTGGCTGGTTGAAATTTCGCAATATGATGAATGGCGTGCGATTTTCAATCGCAATACGTGCGGTGGCATCCCTGGCAGATTGAATGAATTCAAAAATTCTGTATGATAATTACTTGCTTCTTCTGCTTCCAAAATAGTATCTACAGACTTATATGTTATTGCCTCGTTTTGAATCTTAGACTGAGAATATTGTGAAGCTCGTCGAAGATCTTTGTTCTTGGTCGCAAGAATAGTTCGTTCACTCATCCAATCGTGATTCTTAAAGTTGGTTTGAATACCTGGAAATACTTTTTTAAACAATGTTTCCTTTAATTTGCGACTAAAATTTTTGTTCATTGAAGATTATTCAAGCTAAATAATAAAAAAATCAAAGTGAGTTTATTAGAATCTAATCGACCAGGATTATTATCTCAAAACAACATGTTAGAGACTAAAAAAATTTCCAAAATAAATTTCAGTAGTGGAGCTTTCTATTAGATTAGAAAAATGAGATCTACGATGTCTAATAATCACGAATTTCAGGATGACGTAAAATTGATTATCTTGATTGATGTCAGTAACTGCTTGAGCATTTGAAATAGTGCTTTAATATGTTTTTCTCAAAAGAAAAATTGAATTGAATACGAAAGGTCAAAAGAAACTTCAATTTTGTAAATCATTGCAAATTTTGCAAATTTTTCTGCTTAACTAATTCAAAAAATGAAAAAGAAATTTAAAGTAATGAAGATTTGATAATTTGTTCACCTATTTTAGGATAGTGATTAATTTGAAAAACTTCCCCTTTCACTTTGAAAATTGGCATGAATTGATTTACTACGATTTCTGCGCCGAACGACTTCATTTGGAAGCAGGATTTATATTTCCTGATAATGAATAGGAAATGCTTTGATTCGGCAAGATATTGTCAAGGAAAGTTTTTTAATGGCTCTGGCAGTTCTTCAAGCTGAGGCAATTTGATTTTTCGACGCACAACACATTCCTTTTTCTTTTCTCCATTAAATTTCAGACCCTTGCAGTAAGGAAATGCTTCAGTCATAGTGCCGAAGGGATATGCGGGCTCAAATTACAGACATCAGCTGGATTATACCGGAATGCAAGGCGACGGTAATTGTGTGATTGCTGAACACGGAGTCGTGTTTGATACTGACCTCCTGTTTCTCCTAATGTCTTTTAA
>JAOVVO010001350.1:0-10102 GCA_028564675.1 Onchocerca lupi | reverse complement strand
GTTTCTTATCTTTCAAACCCTTTGTCCAATTAAATTAATTTATATCGATCAATTTCAACTGAAAAAGAATTATCTTTGAACTTAACAATATTATTCAGTCTAACATTCAAAGTGAGACAGTCAAATACAATTCCGTCGACTGGGCAGATGAAGCAGTTAATTATCCAAATTGAATTTACTTGATTTGCCAGGAATCCATCGCACGAGCTGCTCTTGAAAATTGACTTGCCAATTATCATGTTATGGAATATCAATCAGTCAAAAATTTGCAACAGCACGCGGCTTGCAGCAAAAAAAATGAGCAATGTCGTAGAAACAATCTTGACAGGACCTTTCAAAGATGGAAATGTCCTTATTCCTCGCATAACTATTATTCCAACAGAATTGCTATTTCAATCTGAGAGATTTCAATTCCCTATTCGATTGGATGCTTGCGATCTTTGTCAACAAAAATCTCAAGTTCAATCTTTGGAATTATGTGGTTTAGATATAGAAATGGATTGCTTCTCACATGACAATTATATGTTGTGTGTTCCAGAGTCGGCAAACCAAATAAGCTCTATATCTATAAAGACAATGGAACAATTTAAAACATTGTATACCGACATGCATTGTGAAATTAAACATATTCGAAATGTGTGCTATCTCTTTTCTTTCTTTTTTGCCTAACCAGACTTAGTTATAGCAATACGTGTATATAAAAAGCATATAAAAAACATGTGCGTGTTCGAATGCAACGTATCGCCAAAATTTAAATTTTTTTTTTTCACATACACACACACACACATTCGCATACAGCTCCACCATTCTCCAGCTTTACTTTCATATCTTCATGATCATTTTTGATAGAATTAGTTCTTATCATTTAATTTCGATAGCTTATCTCTTTTTATGACAACTTCTTATTTCTTGAAAGCACTGCTTCATTATCGATTATCATCATTTCCGATATTTTGTAATTCTCATCACCAATTGTCACGCTTTTCAGTAAAAATTTTATTTTGAAGGCTCTAAGTAGAAGTAATTACTGCTAAGCAAATCAAAATTGTTGTTCGTGTTAATATAAGTTAGGCGATTCTTAATAAATCTTCTCTGAGAATTTCAATTCTTTATCAATCATCTTTTTAGTAAAACCAAGTGGAAATGAAATTTCTACAATGCTGTCTAAATGTTACTTCAATTGATAATTAATCCACGATGGATTTGTTATACACACTCCATACAATGCAAACAGACATTGCTTATTTTGTACAAATTCTTTCTTTATACTCATTCTTCTCGATAATCAAACATAATTAGTTAATTTCAAGCATTTATAATTTGTTGAATAATGCTAATAAAACTATCGGATATTCCATTCATTATATGATTATGAAATATAATGTTGCATGGAAAATTTACACAAAGACCGAAATTTTATTAACATCGCACTTAAGAAGCATGAAATGATCAGAATTGTGATTTTGATACAATCAAATAGGATTTACTACGGAATGAAAAATTTAAGATTATAAAAATAAGTATGATTTTAGGTGAATTTTACAGAATATCATAAAAAGAATGATTGTTCTATTAAAAAATTTCTTGAACAAGGGATTATTAGAATGAAAGGGCACTTTTTCATCTTTCAATATTCATTGTTTTTTGTCTTCCATGGATTCTGTACTTGGATCGTATGCTTTGGCATCACTTATTGAAAAGTTTACAAAGATTATATTACGTATATGAACAATATCATTGTTTAAGCTAACACTAACATGGCATAAAATTTTGTTTGTTTTTTAAAACATAAAAAAAATAGATTTGAAGAAATTGATTAAGAAATGCGTTGAAAAAAGTAATATTTATAAAAAGGATCAGAACATAGTGCGATCTGAACAAATATTTGACAAAGGAAACAAAAATGGAAATTTCATTGTAATGTAATTGTTTTTCATGGATTTTATAGCATAATGCGCAATATTTGTCTTATTTTTTCTGCTGCTATTCCATCTTTTTTTCCTTTTTGATATAGTTAAAGCGAATATCTAAAAAGGAAACTGGACACTTTTGATTATCTCATCTATTATTACACATACATTTGTATTGTTTAATTCAACTTGTGTAATGCAGTCCAGATTTTTATGTGTAAGTTCGAAATTCGGAATATTATGAACTTGATAAGTTTCAGTTTCATGCATGATTGGTTTCTTCATTTCTAAGAATTTAGTTTTGTTTTTTGTGTTTGAATTGATTTGACTTCCGCAGTCCACTTTTTTCCGATGAACAATGAAAGGGTTGCACGGCGGAATGGCTCACATGCGAGAATAGTAATCAAAACAATGAAGATCAACCGCATCTAAAATTAAGTAATGCTGAAAATTTCATCAGGAGAAATTCACATTAAAAATGACAAAAGATAATCAATGATGAAATAAGCAAGTAATTTCTTAATTGATTACCCGACGAAAAAAAAAATTCACTGTATTGAGCATAGAAGTGAAATTATTTAGAGCCAAATTGCCTTCACAACCAGTAAACATACAAATAATCCTTACGCACGTATAAACTAAAATATGTTTGTATTAGGTTCATCAATATCTTACTTTTGAGCACTAAAATTTGATAGAATTCTGTCATCATGGAATTAAGATATTAAGCTTTAATTTTACTAGCATGCGATTTCTCTTTCAAAAGTAAGAATATTGATAAATGAAAAGAATATTGATTTTATGTTTTTACTTTCGGTTGAAATTTGAAGAAGATTGAAAGAATCTATGGCAGTAATTCTAGTAGAGATTATAAGCGCAATAAAATGCATCAATGTTTCGACAAGTTTTCTCCATCACCAATTGACCCAAATTGATATTAGAATAATCAAACGATGAAAACTTACCAAAGGTTGGCAAAGTAATGACTTCAATGGAAAAAGCGTATATAACAAATGAATACAAACGTTTCTGTTGTAATTTTGAAACTTGAATAGAGTTAACCCCAAGTGGTTTGTATTTACTGATTTTAATCGATCCCTGCAACAGTGAATATCTCATTTGAAATTCACTCTTCATCACAAGTCTTAATTCACCTCGAATGATGGAAGAAGTGTATGATCAGTGAAAGTTTAAATGGAACTATTTTTCTTTTTTGGCATAGTTCCCATGAAAATTACTACCTCGTATGCTACTTATGATGATTATTAATACCAGAATGATTGATTCCAATATAAGATGATTTAGAATCTTGTAAAGTTTCAGATTTTGCGAAATTTTACCATCAGAGCAACAATGAACGATGCGATAAACAATGTAATATGAGTCAAGTAATAAGGTATAAAATTCCCGAATTTGAAATACATTAGGATCGCAAAACTACCCCAAAGAAGTATCGAAATATGCAATACAGCATAATACGGTATCTCACTTCTGAAAAAAAATGGAAGAGAAGGATGGAAACAAAAAGAACAATGATTTTCGCTCAAATCAAAATTATGAGTAGAAAGAAAAAAAGAAAAAAAAAACGAATGAGCATTTTTCCAGAAATCGACTACTAGACATATTTCTTATCTTACTTGAATATTGAAATTGTATCTTCACGATTTTAAAACCATGCGTTAAGTCAACAAACATATTACGAAGTCGTGAAATTATCGACCAAAGACAAGTAGAAGATTTGAAGAATAATAAAATGAACTCACTTATTCGCAAATTTATTTGCATAGAAAATAGGTTTCACGTAAGGTAAGTAAGAAACTATAGCTGCGTAAAGCATTAAAGCATGAAACCACATGAATCCAAGATTGGCATATGTTGCTGTCCATCTTCCAACATAAAAACTAGAAATACAGCGATTTCTTCTTATTTCATTAAGCACTTTAAAATTATTGCATTGATAAAATTTGCAATATTATTGAAATTTTATCAAGAAATTTCTGATTCAAGCAGACTATTTGTAATGCAACGGACGAAGGATGTAACATTATAAAGCAGTTTTATCAAAAATAGAGTATGCGGCAAGAATATTTTTTTAAATTTGAACAAAAACTTACAAACGAAAATCGAAATAACAAAAATTTCTGATGAAAATTATATCGCTTATGAAAGCAATAATAGCTGACGTAATGCACGGGAACATTATATTCAGTGTGAAATACTTGAAAAAACCATCTTTCACTTTCACAAATGATAAATATAATATGAAAGGAATAAAGACGAAGTTGCCAATCGTTGTAATGTGCGAAATTAAATTGTTCGTGGTATACAGACATGCTAGAAAAAATGCTATCATAATTTCTATCAGACAGAAAATCTTTCTATTTTTTTTTATTATTTTATGATGTCGCGAAAGTCGCGAAGACTAAAATCAAATGTTTCTCACGGTTCATAATTTATGCACATCTGTTTGCTGATCTATAACAAAAAAAATGTGTTTCTCATGCAACCATCTTCTCCATAGCATGTGAAAACTGAAATCCACTTTTGTATTCTGCTGGTTAATAAAAACCGCTCCCACCACTTAACAAATATAAGCTTGTATCTCGCTTACAAGATCAGCACTGTTATCATTTACGCTTGCAAATCATCACGGTTACGCCTTTACTTCCACTTTTCACCTTTCCCTTTTTACTTCTACTTATAACTGTTACTCTTTCTACCTTTGCTATTATTATTGCCTTTACCATTATTATTGCATTTACTATTACTATTACTATTACGAACAAATAAATCCTTCCTGCTATCAACTTGTTTTACCACAATCAATCCTGAGAATATCGTCACAACAAAATTTCCACGACATATGATATCAGAAAATAAAGTTTATCACAATATCAAAATTACTTCATGAAAGTAAATTTAAAAATGTAAGTCTGTTATGATAGATGGTAAGTTTCTCTTGAAACACTTCGTTCTTAAATCGATTTGACAATTTTCGTGCAAAATTATAAATTTTTCGATTCTTAAATATTTTTTTCAAGAATTCACCCCATATGGATATTGCTCATCAAAGTTGGATTGCAGTAATTAACTTACGGCAATACAGGCCTGCACACTCAGGAACTTCCGAACTATCAGTGTCATTGAAGTAGTCACTGCCATTGTGATAAGATGTGTCGTTCATTTCGCTGAAAATAGTAATTTATTTTATTATCAAAACGGTAGTCAGATTGAAATATCACGTAATCTCCTAATTAATGTAGATTTATGTGGCTGTTGTTCTGATCATCTAGGCAAATCAATAAAGTCGGAATGATCAAAGAGATAAACATAAGTAATCTGCTGCATAAGTTTGAAAAAAATCGAAAATAAATTGCTTTTCTTCAAATCTCAAGATAGGCATCTAACAAAAAATTTAAATTCGAATTATTCCTCAATTTTCAACATATTGTTCAAACTTCAATATTCAATTCAACATAAAAACTCGAATTTAGATTAAAAAAAAAATATTGTAATCTTATTTTATCACCATCAAAAGATATCGGTCCATCTATCCTTATTATATCAGCAGCATGTTGAATGATGATGTGACAGAACTACTTTTTGCAATAATAATGATAGCAATATCATAATTAAGTACTTTATGCCACCTTAATCAGAAAATACTGAAGCTATTACCCCGCCTCCTTGGAATTATTTATCGCTCGGCAAGATATCATTTAAATTATTATGAAATTTCATTGAAGTAAATAGTGTGAAACTTGCAATGCGGTAGCTCATCTAATGGAAATTAGTATTATCTGATCATTTCTATCGACAATATTTCCCGATGTTTGATCAGTATTGGGGAGTAGGATGAAAATTTTAATAGCTGGAATCATAAATCTGCTTCAGAATGCTAGCTATATAACATCCAGCATGTAACATTCAGAGATTTTAATAATATTGCCATTGAAAAAAGAAAATTTGATAACTATTGAAAATGGAAGATCATTAAGATATAAAATAGATAGTCTTAGTTCCTGCAGATAAAATCATCTGAAATGAATCTTTTCTGCAGTAATCATCCAGGAATATCAGTCATAATTTTATTGGATTTTCTTGTCTTCTGAATGTTTCTTTAAGAAATCGCAAATATTCGTTGTATGACATCATAACTAAATATTTCTCGCTTCCATATCGTTTCTCCTTAATAACATTGTAACTTTTATCTCTTTAATTTGTTTCCTTGACAACATATTTATGACATAGCATATAAATATAAACATATAAATTAATAAACATACATATGAATTAATTAGCATAAATTAGTAAGCGTAAATCCTAAGCATAAATGAAAAGGAGTACTGTAACCGCATGCATGACATTTGTTAATTCTTTTAATTATTTATTGAGGATATAAATATAAAACAAATGTATAAATGAAATGCGTAATGGAGAATAGAAATTCCTTTGCATATTTGCTTCGATTAATGGAAATTATTTAAAACATTTTGAAAAGATTATGAATCGAAACCTTATAATCATTTTTCTTCATGAAATATATGAAAAGAATTGAGAATAATTCAAAAAAATCATTTCGATATGAATTGATGAATTTCATAGCTTTTTCACCATTAGGACGGATTCTTTCAAAAAATAACCTAAGATTACGTCGATTTCATTACTGCAGTAGAAAATCATTAGAAGGACGGTAAATGCATAGCTGAAAAGAAATATTTCACTTCTGTTGGTTCAATGACGTTTGAAATGGGTAGTTTTATCTTGACCGTATGATCACGTGCTCTAAATTTTTTTCAAAATCATAATGCGACAATTTATCACAGAAAATGAAAGAAAAGGCATGTAAATTCACTTACTGAATCGTTACTAAAAAAAAAGACTCATTTACTATCGCAAGATCTATTTACTATTCAGCATCAGTGACATAATATTTTCTCAAAACGATAGATAAGTCGCTCATTCCACGCAATCAGATTCCTAAAGTTATTTTGAAAAGAAAAACATATAAAGAAAGAGGAAAGCTGGAGAATTAGAGAAAAGAAATGTGGTTTATGGACAAAACTTTTATCTTTTTTGTGTCGTATTGTGTCTTCACACTTGTATATATATTTTTGTCAAAAGTATTTGAAATATCGCTAAAATTGTCACATGATGAAACACTGCTGGCAGACCCTTCCATTCTTCACTTTTTGTATTCTAAAAATGAATGAAAATTTTTTTTGACGAAAAAAGTAATTTAATGTAGAATAGATAGATAACAATGCTGCGTTAAGCTAAATGTTTTCGGCCATGAAGCAAATTCGAATTTAGTAGTAAAAATCATATTGGAAAAGAATTTTGAAGCTATTATATTCTTCTAAACATTTTGGAATTTCCTTCTGTAAAAATATTGTCGCATTAATATAAGGCGAAACATAAGATAGAGAGAATATCATTTGTAACATATACATTTCATTTATCGAACCAAAAACTAAAACCATGAAATTAAACACAGAGTATCTGTGTAATTTTATGTTTTTTCGTTCTTAAATTTGATTTTATTATGGATTAGCATTGCAATATTATTGAAGCTAATTTATGACATTTATTGGTCGAACATTTGCGACATTTATGGCACTTATTGGCTGAACCCATGCAATTGATGATTAGTTCTGTTTTCGAAACATTGAAAGAATTGCATGACGATATGGTTCAGGGGCAACAATGAACTTGAACAAATGGCAATTGAATTTGACTGAAACAAAATAGAATTGAACAATTTATTGGGACAAGAAAAGTTCTCGAAAGTACAGTGGATGGTGTAGCCGATCTTCTTAACTGTGAAAATGATTAAGGCTTCTTGCAATGTCGCCGATCTTCATAATCGTGACAATAATTGAGAGGACTAGAATTCTGTTCTATTGATTCTCGATGCCTTGCGATTTCTCAAACTTGGGTAATTAAACCTTTATAACGAAAGTTGATGACACAACACGTACGGAACAATTAAAATACCAACCGATTAAAAGTACAGTTCACGTGGTGATAACGTAATCTAACCGATTCCGGAAACATTCTTCGAAAATAAGCCTATAGTCAGGACCCTCTCCTCATTTATAGAGGGAGGATTCCGATAGAATTTGATCTACAATAACGCGCCATTTTTAGCGCATGATAGCGCGTCCTTTTTGGCGCGTAACTTTGGCTATAACAAAGAATAAAGGTTAGAAAGCCATTTGACGTATAAACAAAGAAATATTTTCACATCTAATAAGATTAATAAATCATTCGAAAATCAAGAATCACTTCTGTTCTTGTATTCCTCGCGATTTCAGCGGTACTCCCGAGGCGAGTGATGTTCTCACCCTCGTTCTCTGCCGGAGATCTCCAAGGGATAGAGATGTCCCACTGCTCTCACAGAATTTTTATTATTTTTAACTTCACAACATTGGATTTAAGTTTTTAACTTAATGATCCTACTTTTTCGTTCATAATATTTATTGCTTCGTGGAATCATCTGCTTATCCTTCTGTTGTAGGGGATACCGCGACATGCTCTTCTTCTTCGACTTCTTCGAATTGATCGCTGTATTAGGACTTGAGACTTTGCTGGTGTATCCGCTTCTTGATATCATAGGCGTGAGTTTTGTGTGGATCAAAGAGAATCCTGACTTCAGTCCCTATACCCCCTCCTAGTTTGATGAATTTGAAAAAGTCTTTGACGCCAATAAGTATATCGGGTTGCTTCCAATAATCTTCATGTCATTTAAATCTTTCCTTTTTATTATAAAGTATATGTTTGTCGTCGACTTCCATCTCTTACAGCTTATTTGTGAGATATTTTATAAAGTTAAGCTCGCAAGTGATAACTTTTTTTGTTCCGATTTTTATACCAATTTCTGCCTTCTTTAAATAGCATTTCTTCGATATCTTATTACCAAATGAAGCAATTCTCATTTTCTGTTCCTTGAAGATTCAGTCAATTCGCCAAGCTCGTTGAAATGAATGATAACTGCGAGCCTAAATCAAATTGCGCCCGACCTTTCATCTGAATTTTCAGGACTTATGGATTCAAGATGCTAATCTCTTTACACAGCAGTAAAGTCCGTTTATTTCCTGGTCTCTTTGATCCGCTATCCAACTTGTTATTATTTATTCCATTCTTTCTTCTTTTTAGTTTTCTGATTTGAAATCCTTGTCATGATTAGAACATAACGCTGAATTGTGTCGAACTTTGCAATGAAAGTGAAAGTATACTTACCTTAGCCTTTGACAATCTTTTGCTAGGTGGCCCTTTTTCAAGCAACTTAGACACGCATCGATTTCCTTTAAACAATCCGTTCGCTGTTTCGCTGTGGGATAAATTCGACCTTCATCATTCCAGTGGTTACTTTTACAGAAAATGCATGGTAATCGATTTTTGTCTCTCCTTTTTGGTAATCTGCTATGACTTACTGTTCTTTTTTTTTGCTGTTGAGATCTGATGCTATTCTCCCTTTGAATATTCTCTCTTCCATACGATCTTGCACTTTGCATCTTTGTCCGATCTGTTAGATCCTTTATTAACGGTTTCTCTCCAATTTTTTCCTTTAGATAATTGATGCTGCCTTCCATAGTCCATTCTGGATTCCTATATTTTTTCTTTTTAAGGCTTTTAGCCACGTTCTGCGATATTCGTTCTGTTACCATCACGTTCAGTTGCATTGTTTCTATGTTTTCTCCTAATTCTTTCAATTGCGGTACTATGTTCAAAAGTTCCCTTATCTTTCGAAATGGATCTTTTCTTGAAAAATGAGCACTTTCTAGACTTTTATAAAGTTCATATATTCTCTGATTTCTGTCGCCATTTCGTTCGTACAAATTCTTCATAGCGAGTGGATAATTTTTTTCATTTACCATCAGGTCACTTATTTCTTCTTTTGGTTCTCCTTTCAAACTGCTTAAGAGATGTATGAATTTCTGTATATGCTTTAAATCCATTCTCTTTTGAATTGATTTTTCGAATTGGCTAATAAACTGACCCCACTTCTGTTGCCATCAAGTTCTATTGTTGGTGGTTTACTAGTTGTGGTCAGCTTTTCTATCAATCTTCTAGGTTTTTCTTTTGTCCTTCTTTTATTTCTGACTTAATATTTGTCGTTTCACATTCTCCTTTGATTTCTTTGAGCGTCTCATTTATTCGATTCAGTCCCGTCATCAGTGAAGCTCTTT
>JAOVVO010001349.1:0-10114 GCA_028564675.1 Onchocerca lupi | reverse complement strand
TATATCGGAAATTGCTTCTATAAGTGTTAAAAATCCGAAGCACTTGAAGAAATTAGTTAAACTTCAGTTCGCTTCCTGACAACATATTTTAATATTCAATTTGTCTTCTCCTCATTTCATATGTTTTAAACGGAAGTCGCTGAAGTAATGAAACAGAATTTGCTATTAATCTAATTTATTCCTTCCTTTCCTATAACTTTTCGAATATTTAATTTCAGTGCTTTCATGAAATATCAATGATAAGCAAATAAAAATGCACAAAGTCTAAAAAAAATTTCGTTCATCAATAATGGACATAAGAAGACTTTCGTTGAACGGCATGAATTTTTATGAATTCTTCAGCATGAATTTTTTATTCTTCACTCTATAAAGATAGTATATATAAATAAAAGCGTTCCAACTTTTTTTTTTTTATTCCAATTTGCAAATTGATTCATTATTAATATACTATCAATATTAGACCTTAGCCTTTTAAAGCCGAAAATCACCTGTCGAAAGCTTTAGTTATTCATAAACACTGCAAAGTTTCAAGGAGATTATCAGACTAAAAGAAAAGCTATTATTCATCTTCAATCTCTTGAAACCTTATGCCTCTTATAGCTATTTTCAGCTATGCTTTGCAACTTTTTTCTTGATTGGAAAACAATTTTCAAGTCCTTTTCAGTCAGCGTGGATGAAATGATGGACTATGTCGAAGTATTCTTTAAAAATGAACTTATTCGGGTAATGGAGTCAAAAAAGTTCTTTTATTCAAAGCCAATCAAAATTTTTGTTTCAGAAATTTTCGAAGTTAATCAGAAGATCAGAGTAAAAAAAAACATTAATCAAATATTCTTTATAAAAAAACGATATAAGTGCGATGACTCGTAACTGTACCGCTTTTTTGATAATAATAACAATCAAGCTGTTGATAATATGACTTTGAATCTTTTACATTCTAAACATGACCACCAGCTCGCATAATTCACTTCTCGAATTTCATTAATTCTTCGAGAAGGTCTGTTGTGTTCAAAAAGACATCTAACTATTCTAGCTGAATACGACGTATTCAAATCGACTCCTGTTTGAGGAACAAATGCTATCCCACTGAAGTTGTTGAGTGTCTATTTTGAGCAGTTCAGTAAGTTTCACTTCATCTTCTTATGACTACACATTTATTTTATTTAGATTGAGCTAATGATTACTCAATTCTCGTTCGTCATATTGTGTAACATAAAAGATTGATGATTAATTAGCTTATTTTTGAAAATCGAAGTGCAATAGGGCTGAAATGGGAGGCTGAATGTAAAACTTCTTTGTTGACTCCTTTTTCAGTTGGATTCCCTGAAATGCGGCATCATTGATTCAATTCTTTCTCGGGTCTTCGATCTTTTCTTTCATAAAGATAAACTGCAGCATCTTTACGATATGTTATCTGAAGCTTCTTTTTCCAATTAATTCCGAGCTATTTTTTCAATTAACTTACTTCAATTAATGAGTAACAGAAATATTTTTCTACGTTTTTGCAACTTTCATGAGATGAATCATTGGGAATGACAAGATACTGTAATCTTTGGAGAACAATTCTAATAATATTCAACGCATACCTTTTCTGGAGTTTTATTAACATAGAAGTTAGTCAATTTCATCTTCATTCCATCCAGTTTATTCTAATAATTACTTCAAGCTAGCTGTTCAAATTAATATCAATATTATCTAAAATGATTGCGATCATTACTGTGGAAATTCTGGCGTAGCATAAAAATAGGTGTAGTAGAAAAGTGCTGAGAGGACTTCAAACATTGAATTATTGCTTGAAAGTGATAAAAAGGCAAAAGTGACTTCAGAGTGAGAAGAAAACGCTTCTTTAAGTTTCAAAAGGAGAGGAAGCAAAGAGCGGCCTTAATAAATGCAATTTTATTTTCCTTTTTTTTTGTGCAAAAATTACCAGAAATATCTATTATTTAATCGAATTTTGAAAATTTTTCAGAAAAACAGGAATTCATGCTTCATCTACAGTCCAAAATAATATGACTAAATGGAATTTTAAATGATCATTAAAATAATGAACTAAATAAACGGCTATGTATGAGCTCATCAACGTGTTGTTGTTTAACTGAGCTGAGCGTGTTAGTATTATTTGGAGATCAACTAAATTTAGTCAGAGAATCAGATGGAAGATATTTTTGGTGAAAAACTTGTCAGAGGAGAAATAAGAAAATGGAGATAGGAGAAATGAGATGGAAAAGGATAGTTTAATTAAAGTGCATAATTTGCATATTAATCACAAGAATTTTTTTACTAAAATATACTCTTTTTGAATCAAGACTTATTCTTTGTGAAATTTAAATGAATGATAGCGATTTATTTTCCTTGTCAAATTTGAATAGCGAATTCAAAATGATTTCCAAAGAGCTGTTGAAGAATTTCATAATTTTATTTTTTCCATGCATCACTGAATTTCTACAAAGCGAATGAAAGTTTATTAGCATTTTCCATTCAACTGCTAGAAAGCATTTCTTCCGGACAAAGTTCACTCTGGAATTCAGCTCTCATAATTGTTTGCTCTCCAGAACTTTCAAAAACAACCAGCAAATAAAAACTGCTTGCTAACGGAGAGAAAGCTATTTTGATTTCACTTATTCGTGAAAATATAATTCAATGAATTATTTTAGTTTTTATCAAAGTAAGAGAAAAAGTTTTTTCAACCGTTTCAAAAAGTTAGGAATTTTGACAAGCAGATCTGCAAAATTCGTCATAAATTTAATGGATAAAAATGTTTTCAAAACTGGGATCGAAAATTTCGAATTATTATCCCATTTGCAAACTGCAAAAATCAAGTGTGTTATTTCTTGCTAATGTTTCAGTACTTCGTAACTAGGAGTAGGTCGAAGTAGTTCCTTATCTTATCTGCAGGCACTTCGCAAGCAGATATTATTGCCCTCGTCGATTGTTGCAAGAATTTTTAATTACTTGAAAGCTAATTGCTGAATTTGTAGCCGAAATCTTTTGCCTTACCTGAATAACTGTCATCAACATGAAACTATGTTAAATCTTCCTGCAAATGAATTCGGCAAATTGTAATGTAAAACTGTGGCTGTTTTCAATCAAAATATGAATTATAGAAATGTGCAATCAAGTTCTTATTCATGACAAAAGAGTGTAGCCCCATAAAGACTAGAAATCACGCAAAAGTGTTGTTCGCATTTGTTCTTTTTTAGTTTAAACTTATATAATAACTAACTTCATGCTTACGACAAAAACTCTCATTTTTTGAATTGTGGTGTAAAATGATTATTGTCTTTGACCACAATGCAGCCTTTCTCTCTAAGACTCTTTATTTTAAATCTGTCTAGAAAAGCTTAAATATAACTACTATAAATATTAGCTTAGATAAAATGCTCTGATAAAGTTGATACTGCAGATGTACAC
The DNA here is from genome assembly GCA_028564675.1 of Onchocerca lupi. Taxonomy (NCBI): domain Eukaryota; kingdom Metazoa; phylum Nematoda; class Chromadorea; order Rhabditida; family Onchocercidae; genus Onchocerca; species Onchocerca lupi. The sequence continues at coordinate 6,703 of JAOVVO010001349.1, read as the reverse complement.
TATAATTTTGCTAATAGACACTAATTAGAGCAATATTAATCTATCATTGGAAGCGATAAACAATATATTAAATTTTTATATGCAAAATGAACTGTAACATGCCGTGACCTTAATAGACTAACTAAGATGTAACGGTGCCATTAAGTTTAAAAATGTTTCAGCTTATTGAAAATCAAAAAGCTTGATCTCTTTAATTGTAAATTTTAAATTATGAAATAAATTCATACAAGTTTTAAATTGCTCAAGTGAATCGTTCCTATCATCTTGGAATTTGTTTCTAATCACATGGCGATTTTTCTGGATACATTTTGGTCGAGAAAATATTGAAGAATGAAGTATGTGGGTATATTTGCAATCACAATAACCAATTAAGCAATTAATTTACCTGTCTTACGAATACGTGCTTTAATATTGGTAAAATATATGTACTAATTATGCAGCATGTCGCAGGTCATCTCTCATCATGTATTACCGATATTTACATTGCAATTTTATAATGAAAGCAATTTTGACATTCGCTCAATAGATGGTAGCTTTGCGCTCATATGAAACTATCACTGCAGCTATCTTTATTTTTAATTGCAAATTTAATGAATTGAGAATGGGATTATTGCAACTTCAGTTTTTAATCTGAATTAAATGTAATCCAATGCAGGTTCCATCACTTTTTGAAATTTTTTCATATTCCTTTCTGCTTCCCAAATTCAACAGTCTTGTTATAAAAATGTACTTCTTATTTATGATAACCAGCTCAAATTTTAATATTTTATCTACACTTGGCAATTTGATTTGCTTCATTGAAAAAGTTTACGTTAGAACTGTTACTGAATTTTGGCACATTTTTAAAATTTATAAAAAACTATTAAATAATTACTTTGGAATTGTAATTTATCTGAAATATTCTTTCAGAAAATGAATTTCAACCAAGTGCCAGTTGGAATGATGTCTTAGACATGAACTTATAAGCCATGATGAGATAATATTTTTGTTTTGATTGTTCTTCCTCAAGTAAAAGTCATGGTAATCGATGCTAATTACTCCTAGTGGTCTCATTAATCATTTGAATATTTCCATGAAAAAGCAATCAAATTAGTTTGTTAATTTCTGATCTTCTTATTTTTCTTCACAGTTTTTGTTTATTTTTAGATTCCCTGAATTACTATTTATTCTAAGAATGCAAAAAATTCAATCATTTACTGTTTATTTTTGACAATACTTGTGGTTGCTCTACTAATTAGAGAGTGTAGAAGAGAGATTCCAAATAGCATTTATAAAAATGCCTGAAATTTTCATTACGCAATGATTTTTTACTACTGTCACATTTTTCAAAATAATTCAACAAATTTTTATCAAAAATTTATTCCAACTTTGGAAAACCTTTTTTTGCTTTTGTTGGATTTCATTTCTCTACCATTTAAATCTTCTCATGACAGATTGGTAGAACAAAGTATTATTAGTTACTTTCAGTATTTTGAGTATTTGCAAAAAAAAATTGCATTCATTAAATTAATGAAATATAGTTGTCTGCTCGCGATTTCGTATTTTATAATGAATATGGCTTCTCTTTTCCAGAAAACATATTTGTAATAAGCAAGAGTTAGGATTCCAAATATCTTAATCTGATGCACACATAGCAAGTGGAGAATGAAAAATTCATTAAGTATAAATTTTAAATCAATTTTTTATGAAAAATAATATTATGAATATAAGATTTGATGGCCGTAAATGCTTTCTGATGTGTCTTAATATTAATTTTATTTTTAGTTTGTTATTTGAAATTAAGCATTCATCAAATTGACAATTAAATCTAATTATTCCAAGTATATTCGAATCACTCAATTTTTTGATAAAAAATAAGTATAAAAAGTTAAGAGTAATCAAATTTCTCGTTGAATCAAAGTTTGGAAATGTTTAAATTATTTGTTTATTGTTCAAACCCTTTCTGTCTCTCTCACTTTCAATTTATTTTTTTTTTTTTTTTTTCTAGCAGACACGCTGCAATTACAACATTATTGCGAAGATTTAAAACAATACCGTTTGTAAATTCATCACCGTTCGTCATAGTTAAGAGTACCAAAAGGAAGTGATTCGAAAGATTTGGAATCTAAACCGATTTGAGAATTGATTCTAAAAACATGCGAATTTGTAGATAGTACGAAGCAGTAGAAAAAAGCGATCACAATAACGTTGGTATTAATTTCAATAAAGTTGACATAGATTCTATACAAAATGGCTCAGAAGAAACGCTGGGTATTGTGCAGAAGAACTTGAATCTAAACTTTAATATGGAAGCTTCAAGCATTCAATAATGATTTTTTTGTTATATGAACCAGAAGATAACACTCATATGCTTTTAACCTAAAATTGTAACTTTTCTAAATAAATTAATGTGCTTTAAATCAGAATTTACGAATAAATGCAGAGAAATAGATTTTTAGTCTCCGGCATATTTGAATTTAAATAATGTCTATTTCGTTCCTTCCAACTTTTTGCAAACAGATTCTATTTAACATCCTTTCTGCAACAATGTTCCATTTGTTTGGTTTTTCCATCTTTATTTGATTAGAATATTAATTAACTTTTCATAATGACTGCTATAATTGTTCCTACCAGGCATCTTTTCTTTCCATAACAAATTTATTGCAACAATCGATCTTTTTAAGATTTTTATTTTCAGATGTTATTCTCAAACGTGGTAGATTCGCACTTGTCTCTAAGAGTATCGAAAACTTTATAAGTTAGGGCAGCCATAGCTTTCAATCCTTGCTAAGAGCAAAGCATTCATGATAAAAAATCATTTCTAATATGCTGTCATTCTCTTCTGCGCTTATTCTCTCAAAATTATCGAAAACAGAAGTTTTTCTTTGTTTCTTAGTTATCATTTACCCTACTATCTTTTGACTTCCTATCAAATTACAAGTAGGTATCATGAAGATGAAAGTTAGCTTCTACCAATTGAATTCATCATTAACCAAATGGTTGACTAAATGTCCACTTCCAAAAAATGATGCTTTACTACCTTTATTTGGATAAAGTAATTATAATAGACATTTAATCTTTCCATAATTTTATTTTCTACCATCATTCAATGCCACAATCTTTAACAGTTATCAAAGAGCAGTAAAGATTATTCTGAAATCCAAATAATTTGATTACAAGCAATGAGAATCAAATCATTTAGTAGATATGAATGTTGGGTTTTTTGTATGATAATATTTCGTTTCTATGCATTTATCTATTGATCAGTCTAGCAGATTTTAACAAATTTAGCAATATTTTCAACTATGGCAATATTCAGTTTTTAAATACATGAAAGTCATTTTCATGCATTTAAAAAGTGGGAATCGATGATGTATCTAATATTCTAAAATTGAATTTGTAGTTGTATAAACTAAAGTGGCAAAAAGGAAAATTTTAACTTAATTCGAGAAGTATGATAGTTATCAACAAATGACGATAGACAAATTTTAATGCCTATTACTACCTGCAATTTGGCATGCATTACTTACGTTTTAATCAATTTCATAATTTCATTTTAAATGCTTCATTGTTTAGATGAGTTTTCATGATTGAGCAGAAAAGTCAAATTTTGCATTTTATTCGCCAATTATTTCATTATTTTCTGCGCTTTGTTCAAGTTAGTTATTTCTATGTGTCTACTAAATATATTTATGGTTGAGCCTCAAAAATATAAGCAAATGCATTTTAAAGCATTGGTTTTCAAGAATTTGGAATTTTAAATTAATTTTCATATATTTTATTGAGATGAGTTTGGCCTCTTTGTTTATCTTTATTGACAATGTCTAACTGAAATTTAATTGTCGTTTTGTAATGCTTCATGGATAAAATAGATTATCGTCGATCGAAAACATTTTAGATTAAACTATGTAATTGCTTTATCATCCTTGTTCTTATAGTAAACAAACAAATGTAAACTTTTATTCAAAGTTGTACTTAAATGAATATTTATTCTTTCCTCACTCTCTTGTTTTTATTATCTTTATTATTAAGATGGAAGTAATTTTGATAAGACTCGAAACGTAACATCTGAAACAGTCAAAAAGATAGCCTAATTACTATGAATATTTCGAAAAATTTTAAAGCAAAAATATTCATTAGCATTTCGTATTTTAAGTATTATTTAATTTCACCGAAGGAATTGCCGAATTCTCAAAAATGTTACATTAAAAAGGCAGAGAAGAAAAATAAGTAAGTTTCTAGATGAATAGCAAAAAACAACAAAATAGCTCTTTTTTTTTTTTTTTTTTTGAGAAATGTTATCAAGCGAAATAATTGAAATTTTTCAAAAATTGTTTATTCAACAATTTGTCCGATATTCTTTATTTCTCTGCTTTCTTTACTTTTCCTCGAAAGTACATGGAACACGAATATTTTTTTGTTTCGATCTTATCGGATTTCAGGGTATTCGTAAAAATAGCAACTCTATTTTATATAATGGAATCAATTAACAAAAGAAATTCTTTTTAAATTCATTTTTAAAACCCTTAATTTCATTTGAAAGACTGAAGGGCTGCATGGATATGGCTTTTAGCTTGGAATGTAATCGATGTTTGTGAAAGATTAGGATTTTTCTGTTTTATTCTGGTAAGAGTAAATGGTACAATATATTTTTACTTTTACTTTTTCATCCTCTGATTATCATCTCCATAGACCTCCTTCAGCTTGAAAAAATTTGCCATTCGGAATGAATTTGAAAAGAACAGACAACAGAAAAATCATTTACAAAAGCGTAATTTTTTTATAAAAATTAGTAATATGCAATATTAATTGATTTAACGAAACAAAATGTATTCAGTTGCCCAACTTAATCCAATGTTAATGCTTGCTTATATTAAGTGAAACTAACTTACGATCAGCGATAAGAGTTTTCGGATTTATAATGATCAAATTTGCAACTTTGATTTCTGATTCATAACAACTTACAGTGAGACATCTTGTGCTTACTGGAATGTCGATGTGTATGCATCATATAAGACTGTCATTTTGAATCCATCACATTGCTTTATTTCAATACTTTAGAATCACTGCGCATTATCAATCATTTATCATTTATCGACAAAAAATATCGCCACAACTGATTCGTCTTGCATATTTGAATACTTCAAAAAATTTCCAAAATTTGAACTGAATTTCACATTTCACGATTCGTATTCATTATTGTTACTCCACAAACACACATTGTTTGTATGTCTAAACTATCGGACAAAAATGAACAGAAACAAAATAAGTAAAAAGCAATGAAATGCGGTTATCGAGTATCACATTATCAGTAATGCTAATGTGGTGTATCTGCCACAAATTGAGCTGTGCAAAACGGGCACAGCTCTCGAATATACAAATTTCGGGTACATTGAGTGAAAACAGCGCTCAAAGGACGGAATTTGTGCGCACAGCATGGAGCGATACAAGTTATTCGAAATTCAGAACTTCCAGTAAGTCTTTCTATCTCTTTTAGCATATTGTCTCTTCTTTATTGTGGGTTTTAATGCCAAAGGCTTATCATACAGAAGTAGGGTGTTATCGTATAGGTCATTTTCTTCATCTTTTACTGTACTTTGGGCATGATGACATGGATTTTTCAATTTAAAGTGCTATTTTTTTTTTTTTTTTTTTTTTTTAATTATATGAGATTTCTGGAGTTTTTGAGCGTAACTCATACAGACCATGCATAGCAATTCGATCTTAACTGTTCTAGGATAACCTTCGCTTGTCTTTCTCGATGAAAAGAGAGTTTTGAAAATAGCTGTTTCCTGCTAAACCTAATTGAAGCATTCATTTTTTATGAGATTTGAAATTTTATTCTAAAATGTCTCAAATGACATGGATTCATTATGCTTGGTCATTTGCCGAAACACTTTATCTTCCGTAGCTGAAGCAGCTTCTTTGCTTATTCATCTTTGAAGAATCAAAGGATTTAAATTTCAATAGTATTCTTTTTCGCTATCCTTTTCTATTTTTCCCTCTCTATTTCAACAATTTATATATATAAGTGAGAAATCTAATCAAAGACAGCAATTATTGATTATTGTTCATTTTCTGTCATCTGCTTTTGCGAATTCACAGTTATTTTTGGTTTGATCATCCGAATTTATATTTTGTTTATATTTTGGCATTATATTCGGTGCAAATCCATCTATTTTAAACGTTTCAACATTTCCACTTCTTCGCTATCCGCACGATAATAATTCGATAAAATATACTACTGCAAAAATGATCTTTTATATAATCACTTCTGATCGAAATTTGATACAAGCAGTTTATAATCGATGAAATTTCATATTTTGCTCTTTTAAATCTCTTTTGGTTGTTTTTTGATTAATACTCAACAATTGTATGTTATAGATGCAAAAAAGAATAGAGCTGAGAAAATATAATTGTGCATATTTTTTGCAATTTCATACCTATACAATTGTTGATAATAAATGAATGTTATATTCATTTATTAGAGCTGTAGAAGTAAAAAGCTATGTAAGGGCATTTCATTTTTTCTTGGGAAGTTAGATCCGAAAGTTGATTACTTCCTAGAATCCTTCGAATCAAGACCACCTAAAGGCAACAGGTGAGATTCCTAATTTTACCGAATAAGGCAGAGAATGAGTTTTGAGTTGTTTATTTTTTAATGGTATTGAATGGATTAGGTTACTAAAAATATTAATTTACTCTAAATGGGGAACAATGAAAG
>JAOVVO010001348.1:0-10128 GCA_028564675.1 Onchocerca lupi | reverse complement strand
CGAATGCCAAAATCGTCTATTATCAACCAACCATGATAAAGTTGATTTGGCAATCAGACTAGTTTTACATGATTCTGCATCAGTTTGTTTCAATGTCATAAAGTACAATATCGTAATAAATGATAAAAATGTTCAAAGTATTCCTTTCTTTACTGAAATTTTCCGTGCAAGCATGCTCTTTACATTTTACAATAGCTATAGGAGATTCCCTACAAGTTTCTCCATTTTTTGCTAGTTAGTTTTATATAAAAATTAACCCATGAAGAATTAGTAGAAAATTATTTCCAATCAAATCATACATCACAGTGAAAGGTATTTTCTGAGACTGCAGCACTATTATTAGGATGAGCAATTTATCAGTCGAAGGTTTTAAGAAATTTTTCAGAAATTCTATATTTAGGAGTAAGAAACATTACTGTGTTATTGGATTATAAAAAGTTTATTTGAACATTTGAAAAAAAAAAAAAGAAATAAATAACCTTGCGATGCAATGAATAATAAGCCAGAGTTGATGTACAATAATCAAAATCCGGATATTTTGATGTAATAAAATACGATTTGTTGTCTTAAACATTACCCATATTTCAAGAAAAATTGCTACAGTTGATATGATAACTACAGCAACAAGAATGATGTTGAACATGACATTATGGGCCAACTCATTTGCTTGCTTACATAAATCCATATTTATAATAAGCCTGAAAAATTTTTAATTTATTGTTTCAGAAAAGTGAATACAATTTGAAGATTTTATAATGTACTGCGTTGGAAATTTTAAATGATTAAAGTTGGGACAGCTTATAAAGAAAAGCAAAAATTATAAAAAATGTTTACATGAAAAAGAGAATAAATGAGAATGCAATTTGCAAATCAGAGGAGAAAAAGGATTTGCAAGAATCATAATCAAGATAAACATAATTGTTAAAAGTTAATTAGCAGCAGCTTCAAAAATTATTTTAATACTTCACTAATTAGCTATTTATGTTGATACATCATTCTTTCCAGACAATTGCATGAACATAATTGGAGATTGAGAATGTTGTATGATAAAGTTTTTGAATTAATCACTACCTCAGTTTCAATATACTCATTAAGCAGTACATGAAATAATTCACTAATAAAGTTGAAAATAAGATCGTATAGAGGTAAAAATGATTCCTACGAAAGAATAATAAAATCACCGTCAACTTGTGAATAACAGATGTAAGAAATGATTTATATTTCAAGATTATTACGACTGTTTCTTCGAAACATTGGAAAAAAAGTAATTTCGTCGCGATTGCATTCTTTTCTAGCAATGCAACATAACAGCAATTATAATTTCAATTTTCTTGCTATGGCTTATAAATTGGTTTCAGGGAATGATGAAAACAAATAATTAGGCCGAATATTATTCATTTCCCTTCTTCTTATACTTTTCTTTTTTTTTGCTGAATTATAATGTTCATTCCAGATATTTTCTACAAATAGCATTTTTTTTTCTATATGTCCAAGAATTTTTGAAAAAAAAAAAAACTTAAAAAAGTATCTTCTAAAATTTTGTCTCTTTGTAGATCGTAACGGAAAACAGAAACTTGCCAAACGCGGTGAAACTTGTTTGAAAGTGAACTAAGAAAATGTAGTAACGTTGTTCCTATATACGCCAAAATAGTTTTTGTAAAAAAACATTAAACAATAATAATCAATGTTAACTAATTAAATTAACAAATTAAATCACAAAAATTTTGTGATTTAATAACATTTCTTTAAAGTGATTAACTTGAACTTGCTTACAAAATATGTCCAAAAATTGCGAAAAGAATATAAGTAGCATTCTAAAAATGAGAATGATGAAAGACCGGAAGTGAATATAAATTGGATATTTAATCAAATGAAAACAATCGAAATCTACAACCTTTTTTTGAAAAACTATGAATTTAAAAGCTTGCGAAAATTCATTTAGATAATAAGCTCATTAGATATAATAATATCATTAGCAATATTAATTAAATTCTGATTGAAATTCTCTATGCTAAAAACCAAATAACTTATAACTTAGTGATATTAAATCATTACTTCTTATTTCCATATGAATTAAAATGGAAATGCTGCCTGTTACTTCTTACAGATCTCCGGAAGTTATTCATCGATTCTTTTCAAATTTTGACACAACTTGTATCTCAAAAAGCCATTATTTTTATTTAGATGTACTTACTTTTTTTCACGTGTCACGTCCGTAACAACGAAAAGTAAGTGAGGAGGCGGAGTTTATTAATTCTTCCCTTCTTACTTACTCTCACTCTACCTCTATCTTCCATCTCTCTCTCTCTTTTCCTGAATAATCTATATAAATAAAAATGTAAATATTATCTGCTAAAAATGCCAAATCTCCGGAAGTTCTCCACCGACTGTTTTCAAATTTTGACGTAAGCTTGTATTCCAACTTTTTAATTTAGACATACTCACTTTTTTTCACTTGTGACGTCTGTTACAACTGAAAATAAGCGAGGAGATGGAATTATTGACTCCGCCTACCTCTTTTCCCTCATTCTCCTTCTTCCGCCTATCTATCTCTCCTTCTTTTCTTGAGTAAAAGACGGTTAGCAATAATAGTAGTAATTGAATTAATTAATTAATAATAATTAACAATAATAATAATAATAATAAAGAACAAGAAATAGTAATAATTATAACAAATAATAATAAAGAGTCATTATTTTGTTATCCTGAACTAGGGTCAATGTCGATTACCCTTGCGCACCAACAAAGAAAAACGCATCATCATCATGCACTAACAAAGGCACCCTTTTTCATATTATATGTCAACGGAAGCTGTTTAATGCTCCGACTCGGGTATTTTTTAGGAATGTCAACGGGAGCTTTTTAATGCTCCGACTCGGTTTTTTTTCCCTTTATGTGGTTTTCTCCTTTTGGTAAGAGACGGTTGGCAATAATAATAGTAATTAATTAATAATAATAATAATAATTAACATTAATAATAATAAAGGATGATAATAATGAAGAATAATAAATAGTAAAAATTATAATAAATAATTTATAATTAAACAACAATAATAATAATAATAAAATTACAATGAGTAATAATAAATTATGTCGTTCTCCTTTTTTACCTAATAAGTTTATCGTTAGATATTTTTATTGATATTTTTGATTTTTAGTTGTTGCGTAATAAATACTGATAAAAATAAATTATGATTGATCATTCCTTTGTAACCTCAGCTAGCGTCAATGTCGATAACCTTCGCGCGACAACAAAGGCGCATCATCATCACGCGAAAACAAAAGCGCCCTTTTCTATTTTATATGGAGATTTCAACAGGAACGGTTTAATGCTCTGACTCGGATTTTTTTCCCTTAATGTCGTTTTCTCCTTTTTTATTTAATAAATTTATCATTAGGTTTGTTTTATTGATATTATTGATTTTTTTGTTGGTGCGTAATAAATAATAATAAATTTCTTGACTCTGCCCCATCCTGCGTCTTCATGTGCGGACAGAATTTATTCACCAGGCCTTCTTTTTGCATTGACTTCGACTACTTTCCGCAACTTTTAAAATTCTCCATCGATTGATTTGAAATTTTCATGCCGCGTTGCATTTAAATAGGCGCGTGTTTTTAAAAAAATAAGGCCAGCAATTTGAACCCTTCGTTTGTTTTTTGCTTTATGAGAAGTCTAATTCATTCGCTTTTTGATTAATGGAGAATGTAGTTGCGTCGCACAAATGTGGAGGTCATATAGAGCATAATGAATTCTTTCCTTCAAGCAGTTGGTGAATTATCTCTTCTAATATTAGGCTAGTATTACTTCTAATATTAGGTGTGTCTTGGATTGCCTCTTTGTCGTAAATGTTCAGTGTTCATTTTAACACAACGTTTCAAGTGTTAACCCATTGATTTGAAATTTTGACACAACGTTACGTTCAGGTAGGCATATTGTTTCTGTATAGATACATCTATTTTTTTACCTTTCACACTTGTGACAAATAAAAGTAAGTGAGCGAACTGAATCTATTAACCACGCTTACTTTCTGCAAAATGGGCGTGGCTTTCAGTATGCAATGCTCAGTAGGACTGGTAAAGAATGCGCGTATTCCAATGCTACGTTCTGTCAAAACTTCAGAGCAATAGATAAAAACTTTCGGAGATTTATGATTTTGAACAAAGGAACTGTCAGTATTTTTTTAAATCACGTATAATTTTTTACAGCAGCAACAGTTCAACAATTCAATTGAACACTTTCCAGTTCAACTTCTATCAAAATATACAAGCAATAGGTAAAAATTTTCGGAGATTTTATGATTTTGAACAAGCGAACATTTACGACTGCTAGTATTTCTTAATGCCATATATTTAAGCAATTTCAGATTCAATTTCAAGTTCAGTCAAGAATCAATTTTGAGAATAGTTCGGATGCAATCTATCTGCTTTAATTAATCTAAATAATGACTGGCAAAAGAAGATCGAGCATTAGTTTTCGTACTCGCACAGCGGAAGCACCATGAAGATTCTTTGCAAATCAAACAGAGGAATAACGGACATCAGCGAATGAGCGAAGAAGACAAAGAATGGCTCAAATGCGAACAGAGAGACGTGCAGCTGGACTTGAGAAAGTACGATAGCGAGCACGTCAATCTTCTTCGACAATTCAGGTTTGCTTCCTTTTGAACAGAATGAACGTGATAGGTTGAGAGTGGCTGAAAGACGTCAACAAGATACAGAATATCAACGTCGAACAGGAATCCATGCACAGCAATCACGTGATTGTAATCACCTTGCATTCCGGTACGACCGAGCTGATGATTATAGTTTGATTCCGCATGTTCTCATTGGCACTATGAATAAAGTACGCCCTTATTGCGATGCTCTGAAATTCAAAGGAGAAGCGAGAGGAATGCGTTGCGCTGCTGGAAAAATTAAACTACCTCAACCTGAGGAATCGCCAGAGTCACTAAAAATTTTGCTTGCTGGAAATACCAACGAATCAAGTCGTTTCCTCTCTATAATCAGAAAATACAATTCCTGCTTCAAATTGACATCTTTCGACGAAGAAATCGTGATGATACAATTCATGCCAACTTTCAAATTCCGTCGTAGATAGTCAGCGTAAATTCCTATAAATGTATTTCATCGGTGATAGCAATGATGAATTGAATGCAAGCTTCGGAATTCATACCGACATCGAAAGATACGTTGTTTACCAATTGCAACAGTTTTTTCACGAAAAAAACAATTAGTGTGTGTGTTCAAAACAGAATTGATATGATGCCATCTGACACACACTAGATTGTTATTCATGCTGATAAAACACTTGCTGGAAAACACGTGCGAAGATTCAATGCTCCAGCGATAGACGAAGTGGCAATTGTTATAGTCGGAAATCAATTCGAACCTAGAGATATTGTTCTTCACAGAAGAAACGATCAATTGATAAAAATTGCAGAAATTCATCGATGCTACTAACCTTTGTTAATGGTGAACGCAAACGCCGATCGAATTGGGAATTGCAATCTTTTAAACTGAAATGGCATATTCATTGCATATCCATTTTGAAAGAAATGCGAGGAATAAGGACATCTTCGCCTTTGAAAAATCCTGTCAAGATTGCCTATACGACATTGTTCATTAATTTTTTAACTAGAAGCCGCATACCGTCGCAAAGTTTTAGCTGGTTGATATTTCGCAACATGATTATTGGCAAGCCGATTCTAGCAAATCGAGTTAATTCAAAAGTTTTGTTGGATAGTTAATGGCTTCATCTGCTTCCATAATGGTATCGAAGAACTTGTATGTGCTGCTCTTTTTGAATGTTAGAGTGAATAATAATGTAAAGTTCGTCGAACGTCTGTTCTTGGCCGCAAGAGTAGTTCATTCACACAGCCAATCATGATTCTCATATTTGGTTTGAATATCTGGGAATACTTTTTTAACCAGTTTTTCCTTTGACGTTACGAAATTGCGGAAGTTTGAAGCAATGAAATTCGTCCTGAGGTCAAAAAAATCGGCATCTCTCCTTTCCCGATTTCCAGCAATTAATATGAGAATATCCTAGTTAATCGATCGTTTTGCGACTGGACACCCATATTTGTAGTAAATTCTAACGTCTTTACGTATCGCCACGAAATAGAGTATTTCAGGTCAATAATTTATTTTCGTTTGCTGGTGTTGACTGAGGAATTGCAGGTAATATTTTCCTGAAATCTCTTGCAAACAATATTAATGCCTTCCCAAATGGTCTGATATTTCCACGCAAGTCTTGCAATGATCGATCAAGAGCTTCGAAGCCTCGATATATTTTTTGTGCCTATTGTGCTTTATCCCAAACAGTAAGTTTGCATTTCTGCAATACTTTTCCAATGCCATATGTTGCATGTGGGGGTTTCAATCAATTGGATGCTCAACAGCAATTTCAAAGCTATGAGCAATTCTTCCACATAATAGCAATGTTGCAGCTATTCCGGAAGATGCAAGAGCTAAGGCTATGCCATTTTGGGATCGAACTGTTTCCAGAATTAATCTAATTAGGAATGTTTTACCAGTTCCTCCTGGCGCATCTAAAAAAAAAAAGATTTCTTCAACTCCTTTATTGACAGTTTGCATCATTTGATGCAATTGTACGAAGCAGCAGCAGATTGATTCGGTGATGTATTCCCAATTAATTGGAAACTTTATTCGTGATTTGTAAGCACGAATTTTCAATAGCAGGGCGAATATGGAATAACTCACCGGTTATCTACTTCGATGTCACCATTCCACATGTTTATGTTTGCTATCTTAAGGATATCAATCTTTTCTTGCAATTGTGTTGGATATTGATGATCGAGGATATCGCTTGGAGCATTTTCCTCTATCATACATGGTAAATTTGAATTCAGTGTACTGCAAGATCCATGTATCATATTTTTCGTCACAGTTTCATAAAATCTTTATCGACATCGGCAACGGTTTCGTTTGAAGTAATTTTGTCTTAAAGCCAGATTAATATCTGTGCATGTGGAAATCCTATCTTTTGCCATTTCACTGAATGCATAGTAGCGTACAGATAAAATACGTGCTGTGATGACATGCCTATGTATCCGCGATTGCCTAGGAAGTAAGAGATTTAGCACATAATCCCTAGCTGGATGGCACGTGATTGTAATGAATAGGTCGCCCGTAATGGCGAACATACGCAACTGCGTCTTGAGCATACACATTCATATTACGTGGACTGTCTGCATATGAGGATAGCTGTGATTTCCAACTGCATTTCGCAAATAACTGAATTCTTCAGAGCGGACCTTAGTTTCATTCAAACGCATGAACATCGAACATTCGTCTTTCACTTGAAAGTTGACATAAATTATGTTATTATGATTTCTGCGCCGAAAGATGTCATTTGGAAGCAATAGTTGTATGTTCTGATTTTAGATAGGAAACACTTTGATTTGGCGATATATCTGGCAAGCAAAGTTTTTAATGTTTAATTTTTCGGCAACAAAACACATTCGTTTTGTCTTACAAGCTGGACTTTGCATGATCGGAAAAAATTTCGTTCTGTTTGTTACAGTTACTTCTTTCTTACTGAAACAGCTGGCAGCAGCAAATTGCGGACTCAAACTATAATCATAAATATGCATAGTTTTGTTAATATTTGTATATTTTAGTTAATGTTCAATTGTTTCGGTTTGGCATTGCTTGAGAAAGTTTGTTTGAAAAATTTCCAAGCACATAAACTAAATGTATCATAAATTTTAGAATTTAAAGAAGTAGAAAATGGTCCACGCATTTTTATGATTCCATTTGATACGCCATTTCAATTTAAGAGATTGTAATTCTGAATTCGATGAACGCTTGCATTCACGATCAATAGAGCTCAGGGTCAATCCTTAGAATTTTGCGATTTAGATCACTGGGTAAAATTTACAAGAAGAGACAATTCAAGAAACAATTCAATCTTGAAAGTCAGAGAGATAATCCTTAAATTGTTTGGACGAAACATTTGATTATACGCTATCATGACCTCATGGAACATTGTGTGAAAATTTCAAAGCAATAAGTTAAGGACTTTCCGATATCCAAGATTTTGAATTAATATAAATAAGACGCGTATTTAAGAATTTTCGGAAGTTCAAGATTTTTGAGCAAACAAAAATTGATATTTTTATTTATATGGATTAGCTGAAACCGGATCGCGATGCATGGCCGGCCTCCATAGACTAGCTGGATCGGAGCCACGCGGAATATGACTGGATCTACCTAATTTAAGTATAAAGCAATCTTGCCTCATAAAATCATATCAAAATTTCGAGTCATATATGATATATCGGCTCCCTTAAAATGGCAAGAAAAAAAAAAAACGAAATTCGATATCATGGATTTAATGCCAAGTTTAGTTAAAACTTCTTCATTACAAATCAACTAAATTGCAAATTTTGATAAAAACGATTTGGGTAATTGCATGAGTCTCAAATAATTCTGCATTAATTCGTTTTACTATCATAAAGACAATTTCATAGCAATGGATAAAGATCAAAATCATTTTTGCCTTTTTATTTTATTGTAATTCACCATCCTATCTGCTCTTTCATTCGTAAACAATTTCAGGAAATTCTCTGCAATTTTTCCTGTTTGTTTGTTAATTAATTATATAGGATCTATAATGAATTAGAAAATTATTTCTGACCATATCATAAGTTAAAACAGAAATTATTTTCTGAGATAAAAGCTGTAGCACTATTATTGGGTGATTAACTGATCAAGTGAAAGATATGCAGCGGAATGAGAAATTTAATATTTTAGAATGTTACATTGCTGTCTTCCTCTTTGTAGACATTATTTAAAAAATAATAAAATTCCAATAATTGAATATCTAAAAAAACAGGCAGCCATGCGATACAGTGAAAAATAAGATGTAAGATAATCAAAATTCGATTTTAATATAATAAAATACAATTTGTTCTCTTAGATATTGTTCACATTCCAACAATTGTTACCGTTGATATGATGCATAGTGTGCGAACTCCCTTACTTCCTTGTAATAAATCCATATTTGTAACAAGCCTTACAGCTTATTTTTTCAGAAATTTGCAATAAATGAAATTGAGATCTCCTTTTATAGTACGGATCAAGTTATAAAAATGTTTGCTCTTTTATTTTCTAAATATAATGGGTAAAAATTAGAAATCAATAGAAGCAGGAATGATCTGCAAAAATCAAGATCAAGACAGATACAGCTGTTAGAATATTAAATAGCAGCACTGATTCTATTGAGGAGTAGGATTCTGATAAAATTAACCACCGTCTGATAAGGGAAATCAGGAGCAATAACAGGTAGAGCTTCTACAATACCTGCACGATTTCTCCAGAAATCCAAAGGACCCACGGTTATTTTCCAGTTGGGTAAGAATTTTGGTTTTTCCTTATTTTATTCAATAAAATCATGTCTAAACTTCGAATCGTATAGATATCTCGACTCATGTAAGGAGTGGAAAAGCCTAAACGATTTCTATGTCATAAATCTATAATGCGGTAGATTTCATGATATACTTCCTTTTCAATCTCTTTTTTCTTCAATATTTTGTTTTCAAATGATGAATATGTAATAAATAATTTATTCCGATAAATCAAGTAAAATCATATGAAGATTATTTCAGCAACTGCTGCTTTCAATTTTTAAAACAGAATAAGTCAAATTATTTGATCACTAAATCAAGATTTTCACATGGATTTTGCACTAATTTAATTGAAGCATTTATAAATTCTTTAATTCAACCAAAAAAAGAGAAAGAGTAGCAATATTTTGAAAAATTATTTCTCAAATTTTATATGTCGCTAATATTTTTTTTGAAATACTCGCAAACGGAAATATTTTTAATTACAACAAATATTCGCAGCTAAAAACCGGCAATTTGAATATCGAAAAATTCTGCTTATGTATTGTTTTTGGATTTATTCAATTCATATTTTTCGTCTTTCATCATTTTTTAGGTATATTCAACTGATGAGACTGTTGGATTTGTTCGAATAATTTTTGCAAACTTTTTTAAGCATTCTTTCTTGCAGGTACTTCGAAAACTGTCTGAAAAAAGTAAATTATATCATCAAAATTCATTGCATATCCGTAGAATATTTATTTAATGTATATATATA
>JAOVVO010001347.1:0-10145 GCA_028564675.1 Onchocerca lupi | reverse complement strand
TCAATAAAATCAAGAAAATTAAATTTAATAATAAATAAAAATAAATAAATGAATAAAAACTGTACACAATAATCACAGATTTGCTGAAATTCGGCGTTGCATTTATATTAAAAAATGCAAAAAAAAAAAGAAGGAAAAGATAAAAACGATAAAAAAATAATTAATTTTTAGTTTATTCAAAGAAAAAGCAATGGAAAAAAGAAAAAAATTGGAAAAATTGCTTCGAAATTTGAATCTGAACATTGCTTATAAAATAGAATCGAATATGAGTAATAGAAGTTCTAAGTTTCAATAAATATGATTTATTATAACTTTTATTTTAAACATTTTTACTTAGTTTGCCAAATGAAATAATCCTTGACTATCTTGTTTAAAAAAAGGAGAAAAGTTGAAAATTGTATTATTAGAAATTTTAATTAACTTTAATTTGAATAAAAAGGCATTTCAGTTCATTTCTAATGTCTACATTATTGATATTGTCGTGCTATAAAAATATTCAAATAATAGTTTTTCCTTTTTTTTTTTTCAGTTGAAATAACTCATTCTAAATTTAAAAAAATGAAAGAACCTAAAAGACCCATGATTTTTTTTTTGGAAAAAAATTCAAGAATCTAATTATTTATAGATGTATATAAAGTTTTAGAAAATATATATCAGTTTAAAGACAATGAAACTATTAAATTCCATTATATATCAGAAATAAAATTGAATCGTTAAATTTTGGACTGGAATATCAAGAAAGTGAAAGAAATGAACGACAAGTAAATTTGTAAGAGAATTGTAGAAAATTAAAAAGAGTTTTATAAAAATTTCCAAATTTTTATTTGGAATTAAAGAAAATAAAATGATAAAATTTGAGAAAGATATGTTATTAAGATATCAAGAAAAAAAATGAAATAAATTGTATCATTTTTCCATCATGCAGGTAAATAAATATGAAATACACAAATTATATTTATATAAATCGGTACATTTTTTTTTTTTTTTTTCTAAATATTTCGTTATTTTAATGAAATATTTGGAAATAAAATTTTTCAAGTTTAAAATGAACAACAATATGTTTCATTGCAATTTTAAACTGTGTGTAAAATTAAATTCAGACAATGAACGATTTAGTCATTGAATTTGAAACGGAAAAATGTTACTTAGCGAAAAATTTAATTATTAAAAAGAATTTAATTATTACAAATGTTTGTTAAATTTTATTGAAGAAATAGATTATTATAATAATTTTGGTACTCTTCAACCATTTTTTAAGCTTAATAAAAAAAAAAAAAAAAAAAAAAGTGAAACAAATAATTTTAAAAATGATTTCGTTTTTCGTTTTTTTTTTTTCGCTTTTGTGTATTTGAATGAGATTTTTCCTGAACCATTCAATATTTATCAAACATCACCATTGCTAGTATATTTCATTCGATCCCCACTACCTATAATTTTCAATTAATTTTAGGTTATTATTATTATTTTTATTTTTCTTGTAATTTAATTTAAATTTAACAGTTTATTTTTTTTCACAACTAATATTACTGAAAATGAAAAGCAATCGAAAATGGATTGTTTAAAACGAAAGAAGTGATGAAATTATGCAAGATATTATTTCATTGGAAAAAAATATTATTTGAAAATTTTTATCTTTTTTCTCACAAAAATTTTTTTCCATATCATTGAATTGATTTATTTGAAATTTTTTTTTTTTTGTTGAACAAATGAAAATCAGAAAATTCTAATAAAAAGAAAAATTTTACTGAATGTTAATAATGGAAAAAAAAAATCTTTTCGTTGATTCAATTCTAATTTATTTTCATAAATGTAGTAATAACTGAAATATGATAAAAATAATCAAAGTATTTTTATAATAGAAATTTTTTATTATTTCTCAGTCAAAAATAAATCACTTATTCATAAATCATAATGATTTTTGTTCTTTAATCTTTCAATCTCTGCTAATAAAGCTTATGTGTATTGTCTAATGGTTATTGAAAAAACATGTAAAATTTTTCTATCTTATAATATTATTAAAAAATTAGTAAATATTTTTGCAAATTCAATCTAAATTTTATTTTAAAATGAAATTCAAAAAAAAAAAAAAAAGAATATTTTTTTTTGATAAAGACATAATAAAGGAAAAATATTTTGAAATATTCAAAAATTTTTCCTTTATTCATAAAACTATCATTGTTTGTGATTATTAAGCTTAATTTTAATGATACATAAATGAATGAATATCAAAATCAAAATCTTCATCCATTCATCTCTTATTTCTTCTATCATTAATATCTATTCAATCCTTTTATCAAATTTTATCAATTTTCAAATTTTAAATTAACTTCCAAATAAATTTCACTACCATTTTATAAGATAAATATTCAAATTATCACTGCATTTTCAAATTATTTATCAATAAATTATATTTCAATTATGTTTACTATGATAAACTAGGTCATAAAAAAAAAAAAAAGCTTTTAGCATGCAACAAATACATATCTATACAAGCAATCAATTTATTCAATTTCTTCAAAGAAAAAAAAAATTTTTCACAATATCATTAATCTATTTTATTTTTTTTTTTTTTTTATCAAATTCTTATCAAAATTTATGCTCTTTAATTGTAAATTTAAAGTTTAAGAAAAAAAAAAAAAGAAAAAAAGAAAAGAAAAATAAGAATAATTTAATTTACCGAAATATCTTTCTTCAGGAATACGATGATTCTTTTGTGGATCACGTTTACCTTTTGGACAACGACAAAAATCACCACAAAATGGATGAGCAAAACCACATTCATCAGCTGTATTTGAACAATGTGGATAATAGCTAAATGAAAAAATATTAATTTTTTTTAAAAATTTTTCAATTTTCTAAAAAAAAAAAAATTTGATTTATCTCATAAAGTTAATTTTAAAATTCAAAAAAAAAAAAAATATTTGATTTACTATAGAAAATTATTGATCGATTGATATAAAATCTTTATGAATATAAATATTTTAAAATCTACAAAATTATTGATTAATTTTTTCATTTTCTAACATCAATTCATTGATAATAAAAGCTATATATATATATATATGAAAAAAAAAAAAAAAAAAATCTACAAAATACTTATGATAAAATGATCAAAAAAAGAATATGTGAAAATTTTTTGATAATTTAATTCGAAAACACAAAATTTTCAATAATTTAATTAAAAAAAAAGTATTAAATTTTGATAAATTTAATTAAAAAAAAAGTTAAAATTTTGATAAATTTAATTAAAAAAAAAAGTTAAAATTTTGATAAATTTAATTAGAAAAAATTTCTTCAAACCGGCATTGTTCACGTGGATGCCAAAAACGACATGGAAAATCAAGACGATGTTTGGGATTATTCCAATGAATACATTGTGGTGCTGGTTTATTAAATTTACCACCACGTTCAACTACAATTTCATCCCATTGTGACATTTGTGTTGACAAACAATTCATACTTGTATAATTTGTTTTATTTCGTTGTGATGTTGCATTTGAACATTCTAAAAAAAAAAAAAAAAAAAAAATAATAATATAAAAATTTGCAAAAATTAATTTCAAATATTTAAATTTTATTTTTTCTTTTAAAACTACTTAAATTCGATCAATGATTCATCCAATGTTTTATGATCAGTTGTTCAGTTAGTTTATGAAAATTAAAAAATGTAAAATGTTCGTTTATTGTTAAAATTTTAAAAAATATACATGATATTATTGATATACAAAAAAAAAAAAATTATGTACCTATTCGAATATTACAATGTTATTTCAAAATTTTCAAAAATAATTGGTGTAAAAATTTGCAAATATTTGTGTAAAAATGAACAATAAAAATTATTTTTTAAATTTTTTTTTTTCTAAAAAATTTTGAAATATTTCATACCTTTTAAAGGACTATACAATGGTTTATTGGTATTATGTAACGGTTTAATACCCTTTACAACAGCTGAATAACATAATGGATTATCGGATCCAGCAGATGGTAATGATGGAAATTCATTGAAATATTCATTTACATCATATGTCTAAAGATAAACAAGAAATTTTTTTTTTTTTTTTTTTGTATTATTTTTAAATGCAAAAAAAAAAAAAAATTCAAAAATTCAAAACTGCTTAAATTTAGTCTAAAATTTAAGATAAGAAAAATTATTTCATTTTTAATGCCAAAAAAAAAAAAAAAAAAAGCAATACTAGCAAGTATAATTTCCAAAAATAACTTTAAATATGATCGTTTTTCTTCTTTTTTTTCTTTTTTTCTTTTGTTGAAATTTTTACTTAAATTTTAATCAAAAATTCAAATTTAATCTAAATTATCACAAATTATTAAAATTCGAATTAAATATTTTACCGTTGCATCATTGTACGATTGATCCAGATTCGTATTTTCATCCAAACTTTTATTACATTCCAATTCCCAATTATTTTTGTTATCTACAAATTACAGTATTTCCATGTAAATTAGTATTGAAATATCGTTATGATATAGTTCACGGGTATGATTTGTAAAAAAAAAAAAACAAAAAAAAAATTCAAATTAAGCATAAATTCGTTTCAAAAATAATTAGATTAATTTATGATGTTTTAAATAAATTTTAAAAAGTACAATTTTTTTTCTATCAAATTCTATGATTCAAGAATCAAAAAAAAAAAAAAAAAAAAGAAATTAGGAAAAAACTGAAAAAATTTGAAAAAATCCTAAAAAGAATATTTCCAAATTTATTTACCCGTTTCCTTGACAGCATAATTATCATCTCCATTATCATCGTAATCATTTTCATCCTCACTGAATACTTCAATTTTAACTTCTTTATGACTGTTTGAATTTTCCTCTAAATCGTTACTCTACAAATAATGAAATAAATTATTGATTAATTAAAAATAATCTTAAATTTAGAATTCTGATGTAATATAATTTAATATCAACATTTCTCACATTTATTATCATCATCACCCAAGAAAATGTTCAGTACGTACAGTACTTAATTATTATAATTTATTTTTTTACAATTATTTAATTAACTTTCTCTTATATAAATATATCATCTATCCGTCTTTTCACTGAATTCCTGCTTAAAAATGCAATAATTTTAGGGAAAATTTAAATGATTTGATAATTTCAAATTTCTCTGAAATATTACATAGCATATTATATGCATTGAATTCCTTCAGTATTATAATTCTTGATAAAATTTAATTTCAATTATTATTAAATTTCATAAATGTAAAATTATAATGATATATGTTAAGTGTAAAATTTTAATTTGTTGAGATTTATTTTTTGCAAATAAAAATTCCGTCAAAAAAAAATCTAATCTAACGTAAAGTGATACGTGTTATTTATGATGATATATATGCTAAAAGTGAAATATTATGGAATACATATTATGCGAAAAAATATTATCAAACGATGCATATAATGCATGATGATTATATGTGTTAAAATGTAAAACTTATACAATTCATATTCTATAAAAAAGAATTTAATTTAACAAAATTTGATACGTGTAATATATGATGATACGTGCTTTTTATGAAATTTTACTTCTGAAATTCATCTTTCGTATAAAAAAAAAAAAAAAAAAAATAATATATTTAAAATATAATTAGAAAATGTTTATATATTTGATAGCATATATATATATATATATATATATTAATACCTTATTCTCATTCTGATGATATTCATTTGTTGTATCATTTAAATTGCAATTATTGGCTTGTATTTGTTGTATAATCTGTTGTTGTTGTTGTTGTTGTTGTAGAAATTGTGATGGTGATGCAGCAGTAGCAACAGTAGTAGCAGCAGCAGAAGCAGCCATTTGTACTGCTGCATATGGATGAAAAGTAGTGGTTGGTGTTGTTGCATGTTGTAGCATTGCAGCAGTATGTGTTGTAATATTTGCCGCTGCTGCAATATTAAATATTGCAGCAGGTGCAGTTGATGTAGAAGTATTAGAATGCGCAATAGCTGCAGAAGTAATATCTAAACGTAATGGAAAAGCCAATTGTTGCATTAAATTTAATGATGGCATCATTGGATACGGTGATGTTAATGGTGTTGTTTTTATTGTTGTTGCAGCAGCGTTCAAGTTGTTGCCGATTGTCGCTTCCAATGTTGTTGTTATATCGGTTGATGCATTGGAATACGGTATATTAGGCCTAAAAGATTCTTATATCTGTTGATGCATTGGAATACGGTACATTAGGCCTAAAAGATTGTCATGTCCTTAATGCATTGGAATGCGGCATATTAGGCCTAAGAGATTGCCATGTCCTTAATGCATTGGAATACGGTATATTAGGCCTAAAAGATTCCTATATCTGTTGTTGCATTGGACTACGGTATATTAGGCCTAAAAGATTCCTATATCTGTTGATGCATTGGAATACGATAAATTAGGCCTAAAAGATTGTCATGCCCTTAATGCATTGGAATATGGTATATTGGGCCTAAAAAATTTTTGTATTCGTTTATGGATTGGGGTACGGTATATTAGATTTAAAAGAATTCTAAATTTTCTAGTAAATTACTACAATATAAAATATATTTTTAGGAAATATTCGAAGTAAAAGATGATTAATTCTATACGATATGTTAGACTTGAAAAGATTCCAAATTCTAGAGTAAATTACTACAGTATACAATTTATTTTTAAGAATTATTATATAAGTGAAAGATAATTAATTCTAATCCAATTCTTTATCATCTTTTTTTATCATTTTTGAAAAAAAAAAATGATCTTATCAAAAATATTAGTTATGTATATATGTATATCAGTCTTTTATTATTTAAGGATTGCGAATGGTTTTTTTCAATTCTATTTGGGATACTGTATCCATATGTTGTTAATATTTTAATATCACATATCATTCATAGCCTTTAAATATCAAAATGATAAAAGGCTGATATATATTACCATCTTTTTTTTGAATTAGATCTTTTTTTTTTTTTTTTTTTCTAAACAATGATAGAAAAAATAAATGAAGAATTTGGATTATTAAAATTACTTCTTTATCTTTTAATTGCTAATAATTTCAGGATAGATCGAAAAGATTATTAGAGATGAAGAAAATAGACGAGAAGATTGATTTAAATATTATTTTTTTTTTTTTTTGCGAATTCAATTTTAAAAATAATTTTTTTAGAAAAAAAAAAGTGATGAAAGTGAAAAATAAAAAAAAAAATTTTACTCTTTTTGATCGTTGGATCCTTTGATTAGCTTTGCAATTTTGATATTTGAAAGAAAATTTGCATTTGCTAAAATTTCCAAACGACAAATATCCGTAGCAGAAGCTAGCGGAACGCCGTTATACGGCGAACAAGCTCGAATACGTGCTTCAAGTAGCGATATTGCACTGAAAATTTTTAAAAAATTTTTTAATTTGAAAAAAAATTCAATTCAAATTATTCATTTTCACGAAGAAAATATTTTTACATGACATTATTGCTTTAATTTTTTTATTATGAAAATTTAAATTGAGAAAAAATTAATATAAATTGAAATTTAAAAAAAAAAAAAAATAATGCTTTAATTTGTTAATCATGAAAGTGATACTAATCAAGCAGTTAGCATTGTTAAAAAAAAATTAAAATATAAGTTAGAAATTAAAATTGAAATAAATTATTAACATGCTTTGCAAAAAAAAAAAAAAAATTCAAAATATGAATGAAAATGTATAAAAAAAAAAAAAAAAAAAAAAATGTGAAAATTGAAATATCGAATCGAAAAATTTTGAAAATTCCTAATAATTTTAATCACGAAAATAATTATTATCAGAATGGAAAAAATTTTTCGAATAGCTTTTCTTTTCTTTTTTTTTTTTTTTTCATTCGAATTAAAATAATTGTAAAATTAAACTAAGAATTGCAAAAGAAGAAATTGATAAATATATGAAAATATTACACTGCAAATAGATTACAATATAATATAGAAATCATCAATTACAATGATACGATCTTTTGATTTAATTTGATCGTAATCAATTTAGTAATGACCTTAATTAATGATTCTTTGGTATGGTCAAAAGATTTTGCATTACAAACATTACAATAATGAAATTTCTCAAAAATTAGTACTAACAAAAAAAAAAAAAAAAAAAAAAGGAAAGAAGTAAAGCTAAAAACTAAGAAATATTTCTAAATAATGAAAATTAATGTTATTAGTAATTTAAATCTTTAAATTTTTTTTTTTTTTTTTGAAACATTCTCATTTCAAAAAAAAGAAAAATATGAAATGAAATGAATTGAGAATAAAAATTATAAAATGAAAAAAAAAAAAAAGGATATAAAAAAATAAAATTAAGTCATATTGAAATAAGCTGTGAAAAACTTTTTTCTCATTACGAAAAGTCAAAAAATTGTTATCATTGATTAAGAATTAAATACTGATATAGAAAGGCTTCATGTATTTCCATCAAAATATATGGAAAATTAAAAAAAAAAAAGTAAATTTAAAAAATTGTTCCACAAGTGTATAATTAAAAGCAATATTGACAAAATAATTAATAAGATTAACAAAAATTATAATTGTACAAGTTTAGCGATTATAATAATGATAAAAATTTAACAAAAATAATAATTGTACAAGTTTAGCGATTATAATAATGATAAAAATATAATGTTTCAACAAATCAAACAGATTAACAATTGGTAATTGTGGAATTATAGTAGTGTTAGTAGTGATAACAACGATAAAAATAATGCTATTCATAAATTATTCAAATAGCAATATCAATGAAATAGTAATGACAATTATTAATTAGTTTTTTGGGGAAAAAAACTTTTTTTTCAAAAAAAAAAATCAATTAATTATCTAAAAAAAAAAAAATCTAATGAAAAGAAATAATTAATTTTATATTTGAATTTGAGCATTTATCTTTAGTTGCAAGTGAATTTCATCGCAAATTTGAATAAAATTTAATTCAGCTAAATAATTCAAATTTTTGAAATATCTAAAAAAGTTCAAAATTCAAATATTATATATTCATCGTAATACTGATAAATATTGATATGATTAAAAACTATTGATATTAATGGCAATACTAATTTATAGTCATATTTGTATTCAATTATTACAATAATAATCTTTGCTCTAATTTCTCATACGATTTTATTTGTTTGCTAACAAATTTAAGTAAATTTTATTGTTGTTCAAATAAAATGCTACGTTATTTGTCGTTAATGTTGTTATTACTATCACTATTACAACATTCCTTTCATCATTATCATTATCATCATCGTCATCATCACTAAAATTACCACAACCAACATACAATCACTATCGCTATCATTATCATCATCATCATTAATCAACTGAATGTCATCATCACAATTATCATTATCATTTCTTACCATAAATATCAAATTTTTAGTAATGAAAAAATTTTTTGAAAAAAAAAATTTTCAAAATCATACATACATGCACATTAATTATTCCTATCATCATCATCATCATCATCATCACTAAAATTACCACAGTCATCATACAATCACTATCGTTATCATTATCATCATTACCATTAATCAACAATTAATTGTCATCACCACAATTTATCATTATCATTCCTTACCATGAATATCAAGTTTTGGTAATGAAAAAGTTTTTGAAAAAAAAAATTTTCAAAATCATACATACCTGCAAAAAAAAAAAATTTTCAAAATCATACATACCTGCACATTAATTATTCCTATCATTATTATCATCATCATCATCACTAAAATCACCATAACCACCATACAATCATTATCGTTACCACTACTATTATCATCATTACCATTAATCAACAATTACTTATCATCACAACAATTTATCATTATCATTCTTTACCATCAATTATCAAATTTTTTAGGAATGAAAAAATTTTTGAAAAAAAAAAAAAAAGTTTTTAAAAAACACATTCATATGAATGAAGACACATATATAAAATATGACAATTAATAGATGTTGACAGAAATGTGACACACCACATACCATCGATAACATTTTTACTTGTGTGCGAAAAATTAGTCAAACTAGAGCGAGCATACGATAATTTTTCATATCCATCAATATCAACAATTAAGTTCACCTTTTTTTTTTTTTTTTTTTTTTTTTTAAATTAAAAAATATTTTTTCCAAATTTTTTTTTTTTTTTTTTTTTTTT
>JAOVVO010001346.1:0-10157 GCA_028564675.1 Onchocerca lupi | reverse complement strand
AATAATAATAATAATAATAATAATAATAATAATAATAATAATAATAATAATAATAATAATAATAATAATAATAATAATAATAATAATAATAATAATAATAATAATAATAATAATAATAATAATAAATTATTGTTATTATTATTATCATTCTTATTATTTGAAACAGTGTATATGCATGAATAATGAAGATGGATAAAAAAAAGGCAGCTAATTACTGGATAAAAAAACAAAAAACAAATATTTTCAGGTATAAAATTGATTAGGAAGAAATGCGGCGTAAAATGCCTAAAGCAAAAATGACGAATCGGATTCACCAATAATATAATTTTAGGCGAATAAAATTAAAAAATGAAGCTTATAAATATATTCATTAGGAATAATAATTATTTTCTCTTAGGACATAAGTGTGAGAAAATTTTAGAAAATATTTTTGTTTGTTCGTAAAGATATTTAAATTTGAAATTTAAAATTTTCTTCAATATTCAGAATTATTATTTTATTTAGAAATAAAAAACGAATCCCTCATAATAGCAAATTTGCAAAGGAAAAAATTTTTTTTTAAATGAAATTAAAATAAAGGTCGAGTGATGTTAAAACTATAAATTGCGATGATTTTTCTCAAAAATAAAAGATGAAAAATTTAACCTTAAATGACATTCATTGATAGAAAATATGGTAATAAAATAATTTTTCAAATTTACACCTTTTGTTTCTTTGTTCTTTTTTTTTTTGTGATGGATTTTATATAGAACCTAATCTGATCTATTTAAGTTCTATTTAAAATCTTTTATAAGAAAAAAAGAAAAGAAAGGATAATTAGTAGAAATAGTGGAAGAACTGATTTTTTCCCCGTTTTCATTATCATTTTGCTTAAATATGCTGAAAGTTATCGATAATATCGGAAGAAATAATAAAAAAAAATGATGTTTTAAAATATGATGTGATATCATTTGATTATCCTTTGCCAATGATATCGCTTTTTTTAAGCCAAATTAATTATCAAATGGCTTAGCAATACTTATATTCATATTTATTTTCTAATTTTAATTTTTAATTAATATTGCATCTTTCATTGCTTATTTATATATTCAGGAAATTTTGAAACTCAATCCAAAGAAACTGAACAAATTTTGGGAAAATGCCAATGTTTGAATTGCACCAAAAATTTGACGTAACTGAAATCATAAAATTGGGGAAATTTTTGAAATAGTTTCATCATATGCTAATTAAAGATTATTATTTTTCAAGTTAATTAGTAATCTAAATGCATAATATAATTAGAATAATTAATGGTAACAATAATTAATAAAAAACACATTCAGAATGAATAATGTGAGGAATTTATTTCTAAATCAAAATGCATTAGATTTGGAAATATAATCCTCATAATATTCAATTTCATCAACGATTCAATGATCATGTCGAAAGATCCAAAGTTACGAGGAAATCATTAAGAAAAAGAAAACAAAAAAAAAGCCAAAAAACATTGCGTACAAAGATTTTGTTGGTTTATTTCCAACATTCTGAAAAATTTTGCTTTTGTTTATTTATCCAGTTCCTTGTAAAATTAGGAAAATAAGCTTACACCTTCATATTTCAATTTCTTTTTCATTTTAAATTTCTTTCTAAAATTTCATTTTGCTCCTTCTTTTTTTTCTTGAATGTTTTTTATTATGAATAATTGATTTCTTGATTAAATGTATTATATTTTATCAGTTTAATTTGAAGCAACTAACCATCGTGTGAATATTATTTTTTTTTTTCATGCATTGAATTCAATATAACTGAAAAAAAAAAAGTACATCAAAACAGGAAGTTAAAGATTGTTTATTTTTTCAAACGTTTTGAAAAATTTTGCTTTTTTGGCTATTTATTCAGTGCGTTGTAAAAGTATAAAAATAAAAATTTCCTTTTTTTTTCTGTGAAATCCATGACTTTTTTTCATATTGCATACAATTCGGAAGTGAAAAGATGAGAAATAATTAATTTGATATCGAAATATGATAATAATTATAGGTTATATTTGTTTACAAATAATCTTATTAACAAAGTGATAAAAATAATAGCATAGCATAAAATATGAAAATATAAAATTACGAAACATATGGATGAAACTGAAAATATATCATAATAAATGAAAATATTATCTTTAATCCGTTTACTGACATCTATCGTCTATCACCGATAATAGTGATACGATACATGTCAATCAATTGTCATCAACATAATAAATCGTCAGATATTAACGATTGATGTTTACTTAGCTTATCACCGTACCAATATCACCTATAAAGAAACTATTTAATGAATTAATAATAAAACTGGAATCCTGAAATTTTATCAACTGTAAATTTAAGATAATCCTTGAATGAATGATAAAAACAAAAAGAAAAAAAAACTCTGAGATTTTATCATCGACAAGATAATTTTCAAATTGAATGAAAAGGATAAAATCTTGATATTTCTTAATATATTATAATTCTGTATAAGATAATGTTCCGAATAGTAATTTATTGGAAGAAAGATGACTGTATTTGAATGAAATTACGATACGAATGAAAATGGAAGAATTCAGAATTTGATGAGGAATGGAATGACCCAGAATCCTAATAAGGAATAAAAAGATTTAAAAGACAATGAAGAAATGGAAGAATTCAGAATCTAAATGAGATATGGAAGGATTCAAAATTTGGAAATATGAATGAAAATGAATGAGAACAAATTTTAAACTATTAGCTGTAATGATTATTTGATATGGCATCGAAATTTTACCATATGGTCAATTTTTCTTCCCTTATTGCAAAGCATTATTCATTTTTCTTTCTTAAATAAACTGGAACGAAAACATCCCACTACATTTATTTTTCCTCATTTTTGAAAATCAATTCCATTTTGGATTAAGAAAACGAAATATTATTGGTACAATTTCAAGGTGAAAAAGAAAAAATGACAAAGAAGAAAAGTTGAACTAAATAAAGAAGAAATTTTTAAAAAATTGTAAAAAAAATTTGGGTAGCAAACAAATGGAAAAAAAAACTTCAATAGATGATTGGCACAAATAAATCTTAACAGAATTAGTGATAAAATTATAATGCTGGGATGAAAAATGATATATGTCAAGAAGATGAATATTATTGTCAGCTGTAATATTTGTAACATGTAATTTTATTTCATTAAATTAATTAGTTTTGCTAGCAAATACTATTTTATTGCAAAGATAATGTTAACAATATGAATTTTATCTGCGGTTTATTAAATTCAATTTAACAAATTTATTAAAGAACAGAAATAGAAAAAAAAGTTATAGTTTAATTTTATTAAATTAATTATTACCATATTGATGCAACTTAATGGTAAAATTTTAAAATTTCTTTGTTAAATCAAATCGCTGCTTTAAATTCATATAAAAATCATAGTGGAAATTAGAAAATTAGATTTAAAATTCAGTAATAATTTGAATAAAATTAGAAATTATAAAATAAATGTATGGCTTAGTAAAATATTTGTATGACAATTTTATAAATAAAATTAAAAAATAATTTTAATTTTAAATGAGTGCTTAATAAAGTTTTCGTTTAACAACTAACGAAAAATTTTCCTGATTCATACATTTATTTAAAAACAAAATTTTTTAATTTTTAGAAGTTGCGAAAAGTTTTGAATTTTGGCAAATTATAACTCAGGAAAAAGTTGAATATTAATGGTTAATTTTAAAAATAACAAACAAAAAGAAAAGAAGCGTCTAAATTGAACACAAAAAATATTGCATTATATTTTAATTTTATTTTTCCACCAGTTTAAAAAAAATTTTGACTTACAATGATTTGAAAGTATCAACAATTTAGAAATATTTATTTATTTCATTCATTGATAAATTTTCTTTCATATCAATAATTATCGAAATAATAAATGAAATTTTTTAATTATATATAAATAAGCTAAAAGATGATGATTACACTTCATGTGCTGTGATCGCTTCTGTTAGTTTAGTCTTTTTTACATGAATCAAAATGAAAACAGGCGCAATAATAAGAATGAATGATAAGAGGGGAACGAAAATCATTCCTATCAATCGTTTATTTGCTTTATCAAGATTCTCACGAGAATATTATCTATAACTACAGGAAAAAAAGGAACAAAAAGGTAAATTAAATGTTGCAAAAATGGGATATATAAATTAGATATTTAATAATAAATTTGCGACATATGTGCGCATAAATTGCAAAATTTGGCTTACATTGACCATTTTCTGTCATTCAATTTCTTTATTCTTTATTCTTTTTTCTTTGCTATCTTTACAAACTTTCATCTTCAGAATCCGATTAATCTCACTTGAATATAGTTCCAAATTTAATTGTTTAGTATTTTTGCGGTATAGACAGAACAGGCTACAGAAAGAATGTCGAGAAAAACTATCATTGAAATTCGAAAACTGGCATGAAATTTTCAAGGAATAAATCAGAAGCAGTTTCCTTCTTTTTTTTTTTTTTTTCTCTTTCTACTTCTGTATTTCTAATTAGTCTTCTTCTAAATTTAGCTATTTTTCTTTTCAAATTTTTTAATCAATTTTATTAATTTGTTTGTTTTTTCATCCATGTAGAATTATTTCATTTTGAATCTGATTGTCGAGATAATAATATTCGACAAATGATGATTGTGAATATCATTATTTTATTATCACTTATTATCACTAACAATTTTTTTTCTATGTCATTGATTATTGCATGTATTATTGATTATTGCTTCTGTTATCGACCATTGCATGTATTATTGAATATTTATTATCGATTATGGCCCGTATTATTGATTATGCATGTAATAATCGATTATTGTCCATAGTATTGATTACTGCGTGTATTATTGATTATTGATTATTGCCTGTATTACCAATTATGCAGTATTATTGATTATTGCATGTATTGTCATTTATTGCACGTATTATCGATCACTTTATACATTACCGATGTTTCAGAATCTTTCCATTCAGTTTCATAATATTTCATCAGCAATACTTAACGCTTCGCTAACAAGAGAGAATACGGATGGCATGCATCATTGCTTTGATAGATCGATTACTTTCACAAACAACATGTAAGCTTAACGATTTACAGACATAATTATCTCTGTGATCACTAAGTGATCGTCAAGTTGATATGATGATTGACCATCAAGTTGATATAACCTTTAGAACTATACAGCTGATGTTATCATCATATGGGCTGATCTTATCATATGGACAAACATATCACACATTATATAAATTTTATATTCATTTATTTATATGTATCAATATAATACATTCAGCAGACGGACATTGTAGAAATGTAAACAGAAAATGAAGGCTATGCCATCGTCAACCGTTTCTAAAGGCTGGTTTCTATTGTCACACATATCGGACAATATATTCTCCTATCATTTTTCTTTTCCACTATATCAATTTTTTATAAATGAAAAAAAAAAAAGAATTCATGGAACAAATTTTGTGAATCAATAAATACCGTATGCTAGTACTTGAGTGTACCATCTTATCATATGCAAATTCATCAAGTGCAACTTGGACAGCAAATTGCATATAGAACTTTTAGATGTAACTACTGAGTGCATTAATTAACCTCTTTTCAAACAGAAGAGGTAAAAAGGAGTAATATTTGCATTACTAGAAATTTACTTTTTTTATTTTATGACATTCTACAATTGAAATATATCATGTTTACTTGAATTTTTCTCCAGTACAAGCAAGTTGCATAATGAAAAATTATTAAATTTAAAGTCTGTATTTTGTAATTTTAATTATTATTGTCAAATATTTTTCTATTTTTGCCTGCGAATCATTATTTTGTAATTTTAATATCATTGTTAAATTTTTTTATAGTTTTCTGATCATTCAACATATATTTATACTGATATACTTGATTCTTAATAAAAAAAAAATTTCGTTTTGTCCAACAAATTACAAATGATATATATATATATTTTAATAAGAAGGAAAAAAAAATTTTGTCGAAAATTGTGAGCAATAATATACAGATTGAAATTTTACCAAATACAGCGGAACAACATCCAAACAAACCAGTTTATTTTCACTTTTTAGGCTTTATATTTTATCGACAGTTACGCTTGTTTCGTTTAGAATAAGCGTTTATTTTCAAAAATACGAAATAAAGTTTACCTTTTTTTTCCTTACGAATTCTTGAAGACTTTATTTATCATTAATTGTGAAATGAATGTTTATAATATTTGAACATTTAATATTATTATCCGATTCATCCCTTTTTTTTAAAATCTGTTAAACTATTTTTTTAACGAATAATCACTGTTTTTTTTTTTTTATTTTTATAAATGATATATATTTTTTCGCTGTCAAATATTATTATTGTTATTTTTCATTAACCTTTTCTTCTTTCTGTTTTATCAGTACCATGAAAGGAAATGCATAATCCATGATATTCGGTTAAAATAGATCAAATCTTTTTCATCGCTTTTTTCTTTCTTTTTTTCTCCAAAATTTAAGCATAATAAAAGATATTTCGTTATTATATATGCCTTATTAGATTTTTCATAAAAGATAACCTTCAACGGAAATTCATTAAATATGTTTAATGATGTATAATCAATAATCATTTCCATCATAAAATGAAATTTATTCAAACTTTAATATTCAAGTAGAATAAATGTTCATTTAAAAGCTTACTATTGTTATTCCAAAAAAATGAATGCAGTCTTATGCAAACTCTAATTTGTTTGTACAAATTATGATCTGCTTTCCTATAATAATAATAGTAAACTTTTAAATTAACATTTATTGTTCATTTAAAGCAAATTACGACATAGTTTGTTGTCTCGCAAACTCACGTCTAATTCCAAAAAATTATGTTTCAACATAAGAAGTCGTATTTAATGTCAGGAAGTTACATCCAATTTAGACAAAGTTTGTAATCTATAAGCAAAAAAAAAAAAAAATAAATCCGATTATCAAATATTGTCGTTTTGGTGCGAAATACAAATTATCTTTAATTTATGGATAAGAAAAAAAAATAGCATTGACATTTTTGAGTTGCAGTGAAGAAGATGAAAAAATAAGAAAAAAAATGATGATCATAATGAGAGGAAATTATTTTTTTAATCTTTTGAAATTATCGTCTTTGAAATAGAAATTATCTTTTTCAAAAAAAAGGAAAAGATGATGTTGTCATTTTTAAATTTTATGAAACTTTCAAAATGAAATTCATTTTGATAAATGAGAATTAAAGAATTGGATCATTGAGATTCTTCTACAGTTTCATCGTTGAACTGCAAATTAATACATTTATAGGTATATGCCCAACAAATAATGATCATTATAGAATTTTTAGAATTTTTCTTTCCTAATTAAGTGTCTTTTTTTTGGTGATGAAATGACTTCTGGTACTTTCTAACTTTTTTTTTTTCGCTAAATTAAAGGTAACAGAATAGTTTGGTAAAAAAAAAAAAAAAAATGCTCAACTGTAGGATACAATTAATTTGCATATTTTTTTTAAGTATTTGAGAAAATTAAAAGTGATTTATGCGATCAGACAAGAATGAATTTTATTTTAAGTGACTTGAATAATTTTGCTTGAATTGCTTTGAATGGCTTTTCGCTAGAGATATGAAAAGAAATTTAAATATTTGTCCATTGAGATGGATATAAAAATTAGACAGATGTGAAGATACGATCTTATGCTAAAATGTGAAATAAAATTTAGCAAAGCAAGATTGCCAAATGTTTCAAATAATTCGAATATGAATTTTAATTAATAAATGACAAAAATTAACATGAATTCCACATCGTTTATACAATAATAAATGTAAGATTTGCCAGCTGATATTTTAAAACCTAAATTGTTTCAGATGCGAAAGAAATTAATAAAAAATATCATAATTTTGCATATGCTACTTAATTGAACATGGAATTTGAAAAATGCTCCTTTTTTTTTCTCCTTTTCTTCTGAATCTTTTCGAAAATGGTGCATTTAAGAATTGTCAAAATTGTTTCGAAAGGTACGTATGCATCATTATGTTTTTAGGACAAATTACAACATGGTATCATTTTGTGAAAATTTTAGGAGAATTGTAAAATTCCAGCAACAAAGTGACTTCTGAGGCATTTTCTGCATTCATTCGAAATTTCAATCAATCTATCAGTACTTGTTCATTTTGAGGCTCATATCATTCTGAAGCTCTTCTTACTCTGAAACTCTTATCATTGAACAGACTTTATTCTGTATACTGAACAAACTTTTCTCCTTAAAATGCTAGCCTAGAAATGAATGCTTCGCATTTGATGCAATTGACCATTTGCATTATCTTTCATTTCATTATTTTATCGAAAATTCTTCTTCTAGAATGAAACGTGTGACATCCATCAAATTGTATTCAGAAAGCAAACTTTTTCTATTTCGCATGGTAACCAGATGAATCGAATTTATTAGAACTAAGGGATTTAATTTAATACATGATTAACAATGCTATTTATAATATATAAAAATCAATCTCACTAATAAATTGCTTTCTGGTAATCTATAACTGCAGTATTTCTCAGGACTATTGGAAGGAAGAATAGAGAAGTTTGGAAGATAAGATGAGAAGATTAGATGAAATCGATGACAATCATGCTTCAGAATTAATCTTCCAAAAGAAGAAAAAAAAAAAAAAGGGTGAAGAGAACTGTTTCACACTATCTTACTATAAAAAATCTTAAAGTATAAGAACTATTAGATTTCTCTTAATCTGATACTGATATTATTACCAAATTAACGAAAGAATTTCAACGAAAATTCAATTCATTATGCAAGACTGAATAATTCAGATTCTTTCTCTGCTTTTTCTTTTGCATTTTGTCTTTTGAAAATAGCAACAAATTTCAAACTTTTTAGTCGAACAAAAAAAAGGAAATGTTTCATTTATTCCTATCAATTAAACTTTCTTCTTCCGTCTATTACATTTTTATGCTCCAAAAGTATGCAACAGTAGAAATGATTTTAGATGAGAATAGGACATTCATAATCAACGAAGGCATCTTCTTCTTGCTATGCTCCGAACATTTCGAAACTCTTTCTATATTATGATGATGATGATGATGATGATGATGGTTGATGATGGCATCTGATGCCATCTACACAGTGTCACAGTTGTCATCACAAACGATTGTGGTAGGAGTTTTGCTTGTTCTCCCATTCAACTATCCATCTGTCTTTCTATTTATCGGTTGATTGAAGTGAACTGTGTCGTTCTTCTTATCTTCTGTCAGCCTATACTGATGACAATAGCTCGATAATGATGATATTTTGTTGTCGATGATGATGATGATGATAGTTATTTTGACAGCAAAGATGATGATGATGATGATGATCATACAAGTTTTAGTGGATTGATTTGAAGATGGCACCAGGCGAAAGGCATCGGAATTAACGATGCTCGTCGTTTGATGCTACACTATGTTGTCATTTGATGATTGGTTGTTGTTACTATCGATTTCAATACCAGTGATAATACCTTCTCTTTCTGCTTGTTATTACTACTTTTCCAATCCTTCAGAAGGCTTTAAACAAGTTTTAATGATTTATTTTTCTATGATCAGATTAGAAATCATTAACAAAAGCTTTCTGCAAAAAAAAAGGAAGGAAGGAAGCAAAAACTTCAAAAAATGAAGGAATAAAAAAGATTTTTTTCGTGGAGTCAAAATACGTGAAATTTCTAACTTCACTTTCTTTTACTTAATTTTATATTTTTTGCAATGGAAAAAAGATACTGCAGTAGTCATATTGCTTTTTTAAAAGTAAATGCATTTATGGTTCAAAAGAAATTTTATGGAATATTTATTTGCATTACAAAATTGATAAAAACTGATTCATTTTTCTTTTTACAATAATTCTCTTGGAATTATTAATTTATTCAAGAAATCTATGTTTGTATTCTTTTCAAATAATCACGATTTATAATATTCGATTAATTTATTTATTACTAATATATGATATATTATAATATAATAATACTTTTCCGCTCTTCTCCTGCATCAAATACACTTTCCTCGAGATTTTTTTTTATCAATAATCTTTCGTTTTCTTTTTTTAATCACTAAGTTTTAAAGTTTAATTAATTATATAACTTATGATATAATTCGTTTATATGCATATATA
>JAOVVO010001345.1:0-10168 GCA_028564675.1 Onchocerca lupi | reverse complement strand
ATAATAATAATAATAATAATAATAATAATAATAATAATAATAATAATAATAATAATAATAATAATAATAATAATAATAATAATAATAATAATAATAATAATAATAATAGTTAAAATTATAATAACCATAACATAATCACGATGTTCTCTATCACAATTATATCATTATAATTTTAACCACTATTTATAATTATAGCATTTTAATCATGATATTTTTATCACTGGTATAATTGCTTTATTGTTTATTATAAACTTAAAATAAAATAATTATAATATAATAATCATAATCATCTTTATGTGATTATATTATCATTTTTTCACATATAAACATATGCTGAAATAATTATTATAGCATAATTTTGCATTTCTAATATTTCTACAGTATCTTGATTGATTGTTGGCAAAAATTTGAAATTGAAAATATTATACTAATTCATGTTTTGGTGTTAATTAAATCCTCATTAGGATTAATTATTCATATGTATCAAGTTATATTATAGGTATAACTTCATTTCGTCGTAAATTTGTCTCTTTGATCTATTATCTGAAATAATTTTTGTAATGATTTTATCATAATTCAATATATTTTTATCATAATTTTTGTAAATTTTTGTATCATATTTAATTATTTAACAAAAAATATTTAACATTATTTTTAAGGTTTTTCCAAATTTTGGTCCAGTTGTTATTACGAATCCGAAAGCTGTGGTAAGTGAAAATCGTCGTAGTGCAATGAATGCAAGTATATTTCTTACGTATCCGATTGGTAATACTGATTGGACAAAAAATATTTCCATTAAACCAATATTATTAAATTATTCAACTACTGTACAAGCTGTTTTATCAGCAGCACGTTTATCAACAGATTGGTATGAAGAATGCTGGGAAAATTTGATTGGCGAAGTTTGTTGTTGCAACATTTTCAAATTATCATAATTATCAATGAATAAAATTTATAAAACTAAAATTATACATATCTATCAATGATTTTCCAATTATTATCATTATTGTTATTACAAATATTAGTATTGCAATGATTAGATATCTATTGTATGAAAGAAACAAAATTTTCATAATAATTTTTTAATTAAAGAAATTAAGAAGAAAATATGAAATAAATCTGAGTAAGCTATATTTAATCAGAATTCTAGCTCAATATGTCCTAGTTCAATATCTAGTTTAATTAATTCAAAAAAAAAAAAAAAATTAAAGGAAATAACAAAATTGGTGACAACTGATTTGGTGATGACAATTGCTTCTATTTTGGTGATCGATTTCCTTCGAGCTCTTTGGGTTCGATATACCAATATTTGGTGGTTTTGGAATTTAGAAACAACTTTTGTATGTTTCTTTCATTTTTATTAGCATTTTTAAACTATCGATCAACAGGAAAAAAGATCTGATCAATTTAAATGAATCATTCTCATTAAGTTATTAATTAGTCAAAATTATGCAATGATTTTATTTATAATTAATGAAGCATTGTAAAAATTATTTTAATCAAAATATTTGGAGATTAAAGTTGAAAAATATCATATTGTTGTTCAAAATTTTCAAATTTAAAATTATTTTTAAAAAATTAGAATTAGCATGAAATAGTTTATTTGTAAAAAAGTTATCTAATTGTACCAGACCCGTACAAAGTTTATAATTTAAAAAAAAAAAAAGAAATAAATGATTCAAAATTTTGTGAATAGAAAAAATTCAAATTGATAATCATGCAAAATATTCTATTAAAAAAAAAATCAATGCTTCTACAGTGATAAAATTTGTGCTGCTGCTGCCTACTTTTCTCGATTAATAAATAAAAAGCAAAAAAAAAGTTTAAAATTAAATTAAAAATTATTAAAATCGAATTAAAATCGATTGTACTAAAAATAATTATTGTTTAATTGAAAAATGTTCCTTAATAATTACAGAAATTACTCAAAAATTTAATGAAAATTTGCAGAATATGCAGTTTTTTTTTTTTTTTTGAAAAATTTTTGCTCCATTTAATTAGAAACTTAATACAGAATTATTAAAAGGGAAATGGAAAATAGAAGAAATGAATAATTTTGAAAAATAATTGCAAAATTTTACAATGTATTATTAAATTTTTGAATTTTTTTTTTTTGTAATTTTTGAGAAATAATTTTTCAAATAAAAAATAATTATTTTCAGTATAATTATTAATTTTTAATTTCGAATTTAATTAAATCAACTAATTTTATTGCAGCCAGAATATGGTGAATTTAAAGTTGCAGAAAATGTGCTACATTTAGTAAATAATCAAGGAATGATATGGTTGGGATTATTTTTTGTTCCAATGCTACCAGCAATTAATAATATTAAATTAATTATTTTAATGTATATTCGAGGTTGGGCTGTAATGACTTGTAATGTACCTGCACGACAAATATTTCGTGCATCAAGGTTTGCCAACATATTTTAATTTATTTAAAAAATATTTCACTGATATTTTAATTAAATTTATAATTTTTATTATAAAAAAAAAAAAAAAAATGAATGATGCAAACATTTGTAATCAAATTTTATTTTTACAATCCCTTTTCATAGTATTCCTTCTGTACAATTTTGTCCTTTTTTTTTCCACTTTTTTTTTTTTACTGTATTTTATAAATTAATTTCTCATTCGTTTTTTTTTCAGCCTTATTTAAAGAACATTTTATTGGCAGTTTAATTAAATTCACCATCATTTTTTCTTTTGAAAAAATTAATAATTAATAAAAAAATTAATAAATTAAAATTAATATCGAGCAATTTTTTATTGAGCTATTAATGTTCTTGTTTTGTTTTAAATATATTTTGTTATTGAAATTTTAAACTAATTTGTAATTATTTTTTTTTTTTTTTTTTTTGAAAAAGGAGGGGAATTTCTTTTGTTAATTTTTGCAAATTAATTTTTTGGCAATTATTTATTTTGACTTTTAACTATTTTACTGAAACAAATGAAATGTTTGTATAAAAGTGTTTCGTAATTATTTTTAAATTTTTTATTTTTAAATTTTTATTTAAAATTATATTTCTTTCTTTTTTCAGGTCAAGTAATTTTTATTTAATGCTATTATTACTTATGTTATTTCTTTGTACACTTCCGGTAGGTTATGTAATCGCTTCAAAGAAACCATCCAAAATATGTGGTCCATTTGGGTTCGTTTTTTTTCCTTTTTTCTTTTATTTGATTAAAGTTGACCTTTGATAAAAGGTCAACTTATATAAAAATGAAATGTAACGTAAGATGAAAAAATATTGAATTTATAAATTTAAATAGAACCGAATTTTGCTATTTTTAATTTTCCTATTTAATTCTTCAGAATGAATCAGTCCGATTAGGTAAAAGAGAATTAGATTTGAAAAAAGTTTCAAAGTTTTTATCTTATTGTTTTTCTTTTTTTTTTTTCTTTTTTGAAGCAAATTCATGAATTTATTAAATTTTTCCAGAAGTCAAGAACGTTTCTACAGTATTATTGTTCAATTGCTTGATCGTAATTTAACAAAAGGTCTTGTTGATGCGATAAGATATATGATATCACCTGGTATTGTTATTCCAGTTTTATTACTTCTCCTTTTAACCATATATTTCCTTTTTGCTCTCGTACGTGGTTTACGTGAAGCAAATACGGATCTCACAAAACAATTATTACATGTAAGTTTACTTAATTTTTACTTTTCATCTTGCTTTTATACATCCTCTTTTTTTTTTTTTTTTTTTGTTCAATAAATACTTTTAAATTATTTTATGATTCATTTTGTTGAATAAATTTAATTATGCATACTTTTTCTTTTGCTGTTTTTTTTTTTTTGAGAAACAAAAAATAAAAGTAATGAAAGAAATTTTTTTCTTACCATTATATTTTAATTTCATTTCAATTTTAAGGCTTTTTTTTTTATTTTTTTTTTTTTTTTTTTTTTTTTTTTTTTTTTTTTTTTTAGGAAAGAACGGAGGAAAAAAAGAGAATTTTCGAACTGGCTGGTGGAAGGAAACGTTCAATTACAAACAATCATGATAATACACATTCCTCTTTACTTCCCATAAAATCAGATAATATTAATGATCGAACAAATAAAATTAATAATAATACTATGGTTAATTTTGTTATTATTTTCAAATTATATTTGCATAAATACACGTAAAATATATTTATTCACGTAAAATATGTTTATTCACGAAATTTTATTTATTTCACATAAAATATTCTTTTTTTTTTAGGAATTTTTTATTTTTGACGTTAACATTATTTATATTTTACTACAATTAACATTTTTTTTTCTATTATTAGTCAAGTTTTTCATTTCTTTTTTTTTTCTTTTGTTAAATTAATTAAATTATCACTTCAATATATAGTTTCTCTGGTCTTTTGCTTTGTAATTTCAAAATGTCTAAAATGAAAAAAAAGCGAAGGAAATGAGATTTTTCTAAATTGATTAATGAATTTCATAGCATAAAAATTTATAATTAAATATTCAGTTTATTTTAGTAAAAATAATAATTTTAAAAAAATTATTAAAAATTATAATTGAAAATTAAAAAGTACTACAGATGAATATTTTAGGATCCTGATCATGATATTTCATCAGATAAAATACAAAGACAAAGTAGTAAAGATTTACACAGTTTTGTTCCCTCATTAAAGTAAGTTTTTTTCATGGTATACAAACAAATTCATGTAATTGATTATATGATATGATAAAGAATATTTCATTTTATCAAATTCTTCCAACAGAATTACTGAATAATAATTAAATTATGTCTAAATCAATATGAGAATGATTACTAAGTTCAAATTGATTTGTCGAGTTCATATTGTTCATATTGATCAAAAATTATTCAATTATTAATTCATATCATGACTATATTTTAGATATGATTATAGGGAACTAATTTTTAATATTTACTAATTAATATGAATGACTAATTTAATATTTACTAATTAAAATGTTAGTAAGTATTTTATGTATTTATCTTTTAATTTCTTCAAAATCATTCATAGCATCGATTACAATGAAATCATTGATCATGATATTAATTGGATTAAAAATACAACATAATTAGTTTTAATTATTTCCATCGATTAACTGAATGAAAATTAATTAATTAATGCTTGAATAAAATTCTCAAATAATGTAATTTAGAAGTGTTAGTGAAGCGGAACATTCGGAATCGGATGAAGAGAAACCGGAAAAAAAATTGTTACAAGAGCTAAAAGAAATTGAAGAATCTGAAGTAATTGAAGTGAAACGTGGTTGGAAACAAAAACTTAAAACTTGGCTTGGTTTAGAAAAACAATCAAATAGGTTAATTAATTAGTATTTATTAAAAAAAAAAAAAAAAAAAAAAAGCAAAAAATGAAAAAGAAATTAATATATTCTAAAAATGAAAGATTATGAAATTTCCTCTTTTTTTTTTTCTTGAAATACAACACAGAGTTAAAAGTATAATTAAATTAATATGAAATCTAAAAAAAGTTTGATTAAATATATTAGTAATGATTATTTTATTCGAAAAATTTACAAATTTTTCAATATAAATCCAATTATTTTATTTTATTTTTTTTTTTACTTTTGTAGGTCAAACAAACTTCGATCAAGAAATGATCAAAAAGATATTGAAGCAGCAAATGAATCACCGATATCCGGAAAAAAATCTGGAACATCCGATGATCAACTTTCGACGACATCTATTGCCGAATCAGATTTACAAAACAGGTTAATTATTAAATCGTAATGTTGGATATTACTTTTTTTTTTCTTTTTTTTTTTTTTTATGGTATACAAATCGATTTGTATTAATTTGAAAAAGAAAAATTCATTTCTAACAAAAATATTCATTCTATTTTTTTTTTCTTCAAAAATTAGCAAAATTATCATTTCAATTTTTATAAAAATAAAAATTTTTCGGAATATTTAAAGAAATTATAATTTAATCAGTTCAAGAATACTTATTGATATTTTTAAGTAAATTGATTTCTTTCAGTCCTTCATCAGATAAAATAATTGAAGAAGATGAGCATGAAATAAGAACTAATCCGACTGTTTTATCTTCTACTAAAACGTATGATTATTTTTTAATTTTGAATTTTCTTTGGAAAAGATTTAAATTCTAACAATTAATTTACTACTTTTATTTATTTCGTATATATCAGTAGAATTTTTTTTTTTTAAGTTCATT
Organism: Onchocerca lupi; assembly: GCA_028564675.1. Taxonomy (NCBI): domain Eukaryota; kingdom Metazoa; phylum Nematoda; class Chromadorea; order Rhabditida; family Onchocercidae; genus Onchocerca; species Onchocerca lupi. The sequence goes on along the minus strand of JAOVVO010001345.1, from coordinate 3,997 downwards.
CAAAATACTAATTAATTGTAAATGAAGCAAATTGATTCCATTATTTTTTGATCATTTATTTACCTAATATTATCGTTTGTTATGATTTTATCAGTAATCTTAATCTAAATCATTGTTTTTTCTCAAAAATATTCGCTATTTCAAAAAATACTTCGAATTTTCTTTCAAAAAAAAAAAAAAAACAATTAAATACTTTCAAAAAAAAAAAAAAAAAAAATATAAATAATCAAAAAATTTTCATTTTCAATTTTTCATTCCATTTTGTAACATATTTTCTGAAAAAAATCTTGGAAAAAAAAAGAAATACATTTTAATCATTATCGAATTCTAAGATTTTTATATTTCAAGTATAATTTGCATTATAATTTTGTAAAAATCTCAAAATTTTTCAGTAAGCTGAAGCAGAATGAAAAACAGACGATATCAAAACATTTATTACGACCACAACAAACATTTGATCTTCAGGAAATTTTTATCAAAACGACTGTACCACTATTAAAACCTGAACAAAATAGGTAAATTCAAATTTTTGTATAAATTATTATTAATTAGAATTATTATTTATCATGAGAAATTTTTCGATATTATATTATTATAAGTAATAATTTGGTAATCATTTCCAGACTGTATTTATTTTGATAAATATTAATTGCAAGAATTTATCAATTAATAAATCATATTTCGATTTTATTGAGATTATAAATCAAATTAAGCTAGAATGTATTTTAATTATTTAATTTTGCTAATTGAAATTACTAATGTATATTTATGAAATCATATCATTTAATCAATTTAGTTAAACTATTAGTAATTATATTAGCATATGAATGAATCTTCTATGATTTATATTTGAAGTAATAAATATTTTTAGATCAATATGTCAACCAATGCAACAAAGTCATAACTCAGATCTATTTTCAAGCAATGATTCATTTCATGAATCAGCAAAAGGAGTTGAAAATCGAGAATATGAATCATCCGATCTATCAGATCGACGTTTCTCGTATGCTGATCCATATAGCAGGCAAGAATAATTTATTTCATTGCTTTTAATTAACATTAATTGAAAGAAAATTTCTCCTATGATTGAATTGAAATGACTTGCAAGTGTCAAGAAATTTTTGATAATCATAAAATTAATGATAAAATTAATTAATTAACTAATTAATTTAATTACTACTGTTTTAGTTATGCAAATGCGATGATGTCACCATTAATGGAAATGCAAACATTATCATCAACAATATATTCTGATAAAGTGATAGAAGTAGAAGATGAATTTAATAAAACTGATACTAAAATAATACAACAATCGGAAAATTATAACAGGTATTTGATACGATACGATTAAGAAGGAATAATTTAAATTTCGAAAAATGAAAATGCAAATTTTTGATCATATGTAAAGTAATCGATCAATATTTTCAATAATCTGAACCAATCAGAAATTATTCAAATAAATTTTATCATATCGACGTACAATTCATCTCCGTGAATAATAAAAAGATTTTGATGGTTATTTTAAAAAAAAAAATAAAAAAAAGAAAAAAATGATAAGTTCAAACTTTTAATTAATAAGATCGATTATTGATTTGAGTCATTTATTTAGCCATATAATTTAGCAACGAAATATTGTGTTAGATTGTTTGAAACTTTTACGAAAATCATTTTATCCATAATTAACTAATATTTTAAGTAATGATTAAAAATTTAGGGTATAAATTATTAAAAATTAAATTTTAATAAACATATAATTTTAAGAAATTTGTTAAAAAAAAAAAAAGAATTCTTTAATTTTCTTGTAAAAAAAGAAGAAAAAAAAGAAAATATTTTAAATTTTTCAGGAAAAATAAGTATGAAAAAATTAACGATAATGAAGAAAGATATGGAAAATTAAAATTGGATTTAAGACAAAAAATGGAGCAAGATAAAATGAAACTAAATGATGGAAATATTATTGTTCATCCTGAAATACATAATCCGGCAACAGCATCCGATACTAGTGATACTAATATGGAATATAAAAAGGAAATGGATATTTCTAATCGAAATTCGGCATTAAAAATGAATAATTCCCAAATTAAATTGGGTAAAGTAGAAGCTCGAGTTTTTCTTCGTGAAACAAAACCAAAATTGCATTATTCAGAAGTATTGCAACGACCACAAATATGCAGTGATTCAGAATCTCGAATGCTTGTTGTTGGTGAAGATTCAAGATTATATTATACAGATTCCGAATGTATTACCAGTACATCTCATTGTAAACATTTTCAAAAGGTCAAAATTTATTGCATTTATTAATTAATTTTTTAATGATTATTTCATTTGTAATTGATTTTTGATCATTATTTTTTTTTAAACTTTTATTATTTCTCCCTCTCTTTTTTTCTTTACTTCTTCAGAAATTTATTTATATTTCAGCATAAAAAACCAATCCATTATGCAGTACCTTATTATGCACGAGTATCAAATACTCAGGTAATTTGTTTGAAAATTTTTCTATCTAATTAAAATAAATTAAGATAAGTATGGGAGTTTTTTGATTTTGAAGCTATGAAAAATTCAATCGATGGAATGATATAATAAGAAAGATTGATTAATTAAGAAAAATATTTATGATTATCAATCATGGAATTTTTTTTTCTTTTTTGAAAACTTGCAATCAAGAGAAAATTAAAAAAAAAAACAGTAGATATGTAAAATAAAGTTTCCAATTCCAAAGGTTAAATTAATCAATAGGTCATATCAGTTATTTAAAATTATTTAAGAATTTCTTAATTTTCATAGATTATTGATTAAATAAATTACATAAATTTTTTAAAATTGCTTATTTGATTTGTTATTATTCTTTTCCGGAATGGAATGATCGTTTAATTTTCATTCAATTTCAGGAAGCAGTTCAAGCTGATACCTTAGTGCAGCAATTCTTGATGCGTGTTAATATTACTGAAGATCGTTCCGGAATTTTTCCGGATTCCTCTCAATCATCATCAACCAAACATTTGACCTATCAGCCAGAAACTACGATGAGTAAAGTTCAGCATACTATAAATCAACGAAATTTATCACCTAGTGAAACTACTCGAATGCATTGTAAACATACTTTTGTATAGCTTCTATATTTCAGGAAAATTTAATTTATACTTTTTTTTCCACTTTTTTTTTTCTTTCTTTTTTCATAATAGAAAGAGAAAAAAAAAAAAGAAATTAATTGAAAATTATTTTATCTTACAATAAAATACTTAATTTGAAATGAAATATAGAAAAATGTGTTATGAATATAAGACTGAAATGTTTATTTTCTTTTTTCCTTTCAAATTTTCTTCTTTTTTTTTTTTTAATTTCATAAAAATACATAACTAATGCAGATTTTCATTTTTATTATTATTTTGTTTTATGTTGTATTTTTCATTTTGATAAAAATTATGTCTTACAATTGTTTGCATGCATTTATCATAATTATTAAAAAAAATTTTTACAAATTTGATGAGAGAAAAAAAAAAGAAAGATATATAAAATTTGATATTTGAAAGTAATAAATTAAAAAAGTTTGCAAATTTTCAAAATTTTTTCATGCTTTTTTTTTGTCAATAATGAATTCTTTATTACTAAAATGTAAAAAAAAAAAAAAAATAATTAATGAAAGATAATTTTGAAAAATAAAAACTAAAATTTTAGCAAAAAAATATGTAATTATTCAAATTCTTCGTTAAGCTTAATTAATTGATAAAAATTTTTAAAAAAAAAATGAAAATATCAGAATAAGTTAAGAAGTAAAATTTTCGAATTTTCAATACTCCAAATTTATATTATTGATAATATAATAATCGTACATAAAAGATAAGCAGTAAAATAAAAATTTTTCAAAAAATGATTATTTTATTATGTCAAGTTGTTAAATTAATTGATTTGTTCAATTCATTTCACTCCTTTTTTTTTGAAAAATGATAATTTGTAATGAATATGTTTTTTTTTTTTTTTTTTTTTTTTTTTGGTT
>JAOVVO010001344.1:0-10218 GCA_028564675.1 Onchocerca lupi | reverse complement strand
TATATATATTATATTATATTTTTTACATAAAGGAACACGAATGTCAAAAATCAGCAACATAAAAGAATAAACAAAAATGCTGACAAAACCCATTATGAAAAAAAGATGCAGAAAATGAAGGTGTACAACTAGAATACTGAGAGACATGCATAGATTCATATACTTGCTTCAAATGAAGTTGATTTATTTTCAAAGATGAAGTTCATTACAATATTAAGTCTTAAAGTTATGTCAAAATATGCATTTTATAAATGTTGCTTGTATCCAACATTCAATAAGATTATATAAAAACAGTAACTGAATAGAACTTTCCTTAAATTTTTTAAAGCTCCTCGGTATTTCCTCTTCATAAAAAAGGAAACTACCTCAATCAAGGTATATATTGAATATAAATCAAGATATATATTGAATCAAGGTATATATTGGACCCACTAAAGCCCACACAAACACTAAAGTATCCACATAAAAAATAACAGAATTTTAGTCACAAATAAAGTTCATAAATTGAAGGATATAACCGAAATTGAAATCATACATAAAAGGAAAGGCATAAAATCAATTCAGCATATTAAATGCAACTCGATATTATAAGTTATCTAAATTTTCATCGTAGAGTAATTTGTGGATTCTTATCGTGAGAAAGGACTATCCGGCTCCTGCTTGTAACAATATTTCATTTTCTCGCTTTTGTATTTGTTTTCCGAATGTACACTCTAGAAAAAAAAAAAAAAAACATTTACTTCGTTATAAAAAAACTGCATTATCATTCAAAAATTTCTTAATGCAATATATTTGTATTTTACGGCGAAAACTTCACAAAAATATTTAGCATCCAATTCAAAAATTCGCGTCCTTACATTTGAAGAAGTGCGACACTTAAGCATGCAAAGCTCGAATTGATCCGTCGCAGATAGTATCTGTCGTAATCGATGCCCAGACGTTGACTCTATCATTTCTAGCAGTATATTTTTCTATAGAAAAAAATTTTCTTGGTGAAAATTAGTAAAATTTGACTAAATAAATTACTTAGTCAAATTTCCAAGTTCTTGGCTAGTAAAAATTATATATTACAATAAAGGTAGAAAACTAAGCATGAAATAATCCATTATTTCCCTTAATTTCATTGTATAAAAAAAGTACCTGTTCCGGTCTCAAACAGCAGGAAACGCACTGTTCGTAGTGAGAACAACAACCGGTATGAAGATCACACCAAGCACAGCTAAAGCGTACCGAATGAGTGCCCACTTCGCAGCAACCATTCGACATCAGAAAAGCTCTTTCACACGTATAACCTAAATATAAGAAAAACTGCATAAAATAATGTCAAATAATAACAATAAAAAACCAGATATGAACAAAAGATGAAAAATCCCCCAAGACATCAAAGCTGTTTCTATTACTCTGAAATAATAAATATCAAAGCAAGCCAATCGAGAGATGAGAATGAAAGTGAACATGTAATGCTTTTGCTAGTCACAATATATAACAATTGAAAGTCAGCTTTCCTCAAAAAAAAAAAAAAAAAAAAAAAAAAATGTAAAATACCTCACTCCCTACATCCTGTTCAGCTGATGAAAATGGAAATCTAAGAACCAAAATTTGTGAAGAGCAAAAAGACAGATTAAATAAACTTGATCCTACTTCAACTGAATTCAAATTACCTCTGTCATCAGTAATAGAAGTTCTTCCTTGTATTGTATTACGGCAGGCCATCCCTTCATTGCTCACAAAACTATCGTTTATTGCATCCGTATTTCGTCCAGCACTATCTGCTAACCACTGGATATGTCTATGCGCTGTCAGCTTGTATTTATCCAGCATTCGTTCCTCGATGTCTTGCTCAAATTACAAATTACATAGATATCAATCATTTCTTACAACTATTTAGTTAACTATTTCTTACAGCCATTTAGTTAATGTTTGAATTAAAAAGCAAAAGATCGCACTTAATAAGATTATTATTAATGAATTTTGAATCGGCTATTATTGAGATGATTAATATCTACCAATGAGGCAAGAAATTCTAATCCTAAAAAATTTACATCGACCACTAAAAATAATTTCAAAATTGATCAAAATATGCTGCGTTTATTCGAAAAATTGTAGCTTACGTGATAAATTTATATCATTTTCCAGAATTACGACTGAATTTTAGCTTTTTGAAAATCTGAACTGAGAAAATTAAATTTACATGGAAGTCATAAAACGAACGTAAATCGGAACTTACCCCAGAAATACTTAACGCATTTTGTATAATCCAAGCTAGAAGACCACTTTCGACAACGAAGTAAAGTAAGCTGAAGGCAAAAAGAAAAGCAAGAACGTAAGTGGCTCGGAATGACCGGATGACCAGTCTTTTCCCGTAGTGTGCCATCCACATGTATATCTTTTACCTTTCTTGCGCATTCCAACTATACGTTGTTCAGCTACGTTGAAATTCGCTATTCATGTAACAGTATATCGGAATATGCAACTCATCGTTCTGGAAAAAACATGCTGTTATAAGCTGACCTTTTCCACAAATCTCAACCAACTTAGCAATATCTCTCGTGACCTCAATCAATCGTCGCCACTCCTCACCCTCTCTCCCTATATCCAGCACTAATAAAGTTAATCTGACTGGCAATATCTCTATCGGATCATTGCGAGTGATTTTACGAAACAACTAGTGAAAAAATGAGAACAGTTTCTAAGAGTATTAGAGATTGATAAGATTTGACATAGTGTGGTTAGGGTTTGGAAGAGAAAGAAAGATCTTCGAGCCTGGAGAGGGAACAGAGAGAAGGAAAATTTGCGAAACAGTTTAGTACCACAGGCTAACCATTTAGCGACTGGAAAATTGGAAAACAGGACGCGATAGACAACAAGTGTAAATACAATCGTTTGTCATACAATCGGATTGAGGTCGCGGGGAGGGGAGAGGGGTGACAGTGAGGGTGACACTGATGATTGATTTGTTTGACATGTTGGGCATAAATGGTATCGGAGATGATGTTTCGAATCACTCCCATCTTCTCTTATATTTTGCTTCTGTTTCATTGCAAATGCTTCTTCCATTCTTGCCTTGAAAAGGAAGAAATGGCTGGTCAGCTAGTTGGTAGTGAATATTAATTTGAAGAGAAGTTTGGAGATGCGGACGAAACTGGAAGGAAATCAGGTTATAACCGTTTTAATGTTAGTGTATTAGTATGGTGAGAAGAAAATATTTGTGTTAATTTTACTTCTGTGAATATGCTCTCGCCGTCGAACCGGTTTTTTTTTTCCGGTTTTTTGGGAATATTTTCTATTTCCCGAAACTGATGGTCGCTTTATATCGTTTTAATCATAAGGAGAATATTGAAATCAATTCATCCTAGCGATCGTTAAGATTAACAACATAATTCGCCTACGAATTTAGTGTAGTTGTGGTTTAAAAAAGCCTTGTGAAGGAGACTCTTAAAGATCAGAAAAATAATGAGGTGTTATCGAAAATTGATATCGAATCTAATTTCCTTACACCTACACGGAAAGTTCAGAAGAACTCAACAGTGACAATTTCATGACCGTTCTGCATTTCAGCAAATTAGAAAGGTGAAAGAACTTTATGAGTGGATGCCTCTGAATTGTCCTTATCAAAAAATCGCTATATTCTTTTGCAAATAAAAGTAAAGAACATTTCGAATTGTAATCGAATTGTGCGTGGAAAAAGTTATTTTTCAGTCAAACTGTGGAATAGAAAAAGCAGTTCTATATGGCAATCATATTACTGATAGGATGGCAAAGAAACTCGAAAACATGTTTATAAACTTTGCGACAAGATATTGTGTCATTGTGGTGTGTCATTTTGAATCCTGACAAATTCATTTCAGAAAATTTTTCACTAAATCACTATGATTTATTTATTTTCCGTCACAACAACATATTCACCATGTGGAATAGTCGAGTTGGATCGATAGAAGTTGAAAGAATTGGAGGGAAGGTTTTTTATCATCCATTGCATTCAAACTTGACTTCTCGTCAATTTGCTACCACATCTTCAAGTATATTAGTAATTTTTTGCAGAGAAAATACTTATACAATCAGCAGGAAGCAGAAAATGCTCTCCAAATGTTCATTGAATCTCGGAGCATGGATTTCTATGTTGCAAAAAAAAAAAAAAAAAAAATCGTTAATGGGCTTTATTTTGATTAATAAACATGTATTTGAATTTAATTATCATTGATGTGAAATTTATAGCTCAAAAGCGTTATTACGAACCAATCAAAATGGTACAGTCGAACTACTTCGTCGAGATCACTTTATCTTTAGCTGAAAATCAGTGACTTATTTGTGGGTAATTAATCTGCAGCTGAAATGCCTAGATTACCATTTTTCATTTATGAAATGATACATAGATATTTTAAAGCCAAATCCATCATGCGGCATAAATGTACAATGAAGTCATAATAGATTCATTCTTGTTGCTAAGAAACAGTGTCAAGATGTTATTTATTTTATCATGTTTTAATCAAGTTTATTACGTTTTATTTTCTGCTCTTATTTTCTGCTTTACTTTATTCTTCATTTGCTGAGACCATCAAAATTATTTTATTGTTTCTCTTTATTTTTTACTTTTTACTTTGTTGTCAGATTATCAAAATTACCTTGTTGTCTCATTTTCTCTTTATCCTTCATTTGCTCAAATCTCACAATCACTTTATTGTTTCACTTTCAATAAAGTGAATAAAGTGAAGTGCTTGCTCATATCATCAAAAAGCCTTAAAGCTGCGGTTTGTGTTTTCTATTTTTTTCGGCTTAATTTTTACTTTGAAATAATTGAACGACTCATTTGGCTCTCAAATTAAACAATGCAGACTTTTAACCACTCAATTTCACAAGCTGGTTGATTCTAGCTTTCTCATTCAAAAAAATATAAGATACCATGACGGAATATTGTGAAATGCTCTTTAAAATGTTTAAGAAATTGAAGTTCACATTGTTTATATGAAGAAAGAAAGAATAGCATTGCACTCAATTGAATGGAAGGATCTAAATTTTGCCATTTGGTTGTTTGTAATTCAAAAAATATTCCACGTCACTTTGGTTTTAGAATAAGTTTATAATGAATGTATCATTTCCTGAATTCATTCTGAATATTACATCAGCCTATCGCAAACATAAGAGAGAGGAAAGATCATTATGACAAAGTCTCAGTTTATTTTTTAAGGATATTGTGTCATACTAATGTGTAAAGTGTATTCTGATTGAAATTTTGACTGTAAAAAAGATAACAAATATTGAAGAAGGCATTCTTTATTTCAACTTCTTTAATTCAAAATTATGACTATATATGAAAAACATTGGATGGAACGTTCCCTATTCCGGTTATTGAATTGTTTTGATATTCTTCATAAATTCTGTTTAAAGAATTGCAGAAGTAATGAATGCATTGTTTGTTTTCATGTTTCTACGAATGAAAAAATAATTATAAGTGGAATGATGTTTTTCATTTATGATTCTGCATGAGTTAATATATAAATGTGATATCATACTATAGACAGCGCCTTACTTTAAACTTCGCATAATTCACCACTTTGTGTAATATACTTCTTTTGTAATTTTGAAGTGATACGCTGCAATGAAATTTGAATCAGTTCTGGATTTATTGATGTCCCATTTTTTATGTGTAATATCAATTTTTCATTTTTAGGTATGACTTTATGATGAACTATTGTAATTGATTACGGAATAATCGAGAAGAGAACTTAATAGATGTGGACATCATGAATGAATTACGACTATTTGTATTCCATTTTTTATAATGCCCTTTTTTAACTGTAGAATTAGGCAACGTTCCTCCCGTATTTCGTCTTCGCGAATTATTTATGTCAACCAGACTTCACAACCCGAGAAGTACCGGTCCAATGCTATCAGGTATGATATAATAAATATATTACTTAACGACTCTTAATCTAGAAAACAGTGTTTTCTTGTCTGTATTTTCGAATTTCCAAATTATGGACAGCAAAAAGATGCGTTGTGCTATTTATATAAGGAATGGTCGTCAAAATATGCGTCTAGATTTGTAAATATTTTTTTAAAAAAAAAGAGCACAGTTCGAGTCTGTAAAAGATCCAGAAAGAATACAACATAGCAGTCTACGAAAACAAATGCTTAATCAATACAAATTCAAAAAATTCTTGGATTATTTACATATTATTTTCAGCACCACCAAATATAACATATTTTCTTTTATTCCACGCTTTCTGAAAGAACAATTTAGACGATACAGCAATGTGTTCTTCCTTATTATCGCACTTCTCCAGGTTGTAATCTATTATACAGTATGGATCTTTTTAAGTGGTCTATATAATAATGCTTTTTGCGGTGAAACATAAACAGTTACTTTCAGTTGTGCTATTATCTAATTAAATTGTTGATTTCGCAGATTAATATGCTCTTTGCACTTCGAATGTTCATTTTAGCAGGTTTTTTTTTTAGCAAATTCCGGATATTAGTCCAACAGGTCGCTTCACAACTGCGGGGCCTTTCCTTATCATTTTATTTGTATCGGCTATCAAAGAAATATTTGAAGATATTGTGAGCTTTGAATATTACTAAATGAAATTATTTTGCATGTTACTATATATGCAGAGAAATCCCGTATTGAAGTAAAATGCGAAACTATTCCAAAGACATCAAAAAAATATCAGCAACTCATAATTGTCACTGAAATTAAAATTTTCATTTCGAATAATTTACAGAAGCGAAGAAAATCTGATCAAACAGTAAATAATTATTACGCTGCGGTGCTCAAAGGTCATGAATGGAAATATACTCTTTGGAAAGATGTTAGTTTTGTTTCAAATAAATAGTTATAATTAAGTAGGAAAAGTTAATTGCAAAAATACTAGAAGTTTACAATGTTTTGAAAGCTTTTTGCCCCTATAACTATAAAATAAATGAGTAATATAAAGTAAATGGTGTGAAGCAGCTTTATCATATCTCGAAAAATTCGATCACTTCATATTATTTAGACTCTAATCTATGTGTATAATAAGAATATAAATATTCGTTTGTTCAAAATCTTAAATTTCTCAAGCATGCACCTTATCCATATTAATTCAAAATCTAAGATCTCCGAAAGTTCTTACCTGTTGCTTTGAAATTTTTATTAGTTGCATTTCACTTATTTTTACCTGTAAATAAAACACGCCCAATTTCAATGCAACGTTGTATCAAAATTTGAAAGCAATCGGTGAAGAGATTGCAAAGTTACGTGCCAAATAACAGCAACTATGATTTATATTTTCATTGTATAGATAAATTGGCAATTTAGAACTTTTGATTTTAGCAATTTTTTTAGACAGTAAAGATGAAGCTACCATAATTTATGCCTTAGTAAATAAGGTAGCATTAATAGCCTTTTTATTTCAAAAAATTGTAGAAGGACAGTGGCTGGTATTGATTCATGTTATAATCAAAATTCATATTCAACTAAATGACCAAATGTTTCCAGTGTGATCTTTGAAATTATATTTATATAGTAATCAAGCCTTAAATTCAATATTTTAGATGGCGTTGTATAATGATTGGATTGATTTCTTGAAGATTTGTAAATTTCAGTTGGAAGTGGGCGATATTGTACGAGTGGATAATGATCAAATGTTCCCGGCAGATATGGCGTTATTGTCATCTAGTGAACCACTAGCTACAGCTTATATTGAGACTTCAAATTTGGATGGAGAAACGAATTTGAAAATTCGACAGGGTCTTGAATGTACATCGGATCTAATAACCAGTGCAACAATCAAAGATTTTCAGTGTATGATTGAATGTGAACATCCAAATCAAAATGTGAATGAATTCACAGGAACTTTACACATTCACCATTTGCGTCAACCTCTCAGTATGTTTGTGATATTTTCAACAGATTCTCAAATTCTGCTCCTCAAATTTGTGTTTAATCAACAACTGCATAACATATCAAATTCGTATTGAAGGGTCGATGACAGTTTAAGTCTTTCTGGATTATATTGTTTCACTGAGCTTTCTTTTTTGTAATCATAAATTTTTTTTTAGTGTCTGATACTGGTCAAATCCAATAGATATTTTATATAATAATGCGTTTAAAATTGTTATGGGGATATTGCACTGCCATTGAATGGCATTCATTATTGATTTTGCAAAAATATAATACTTGAATAGTTGTGCGAGGAAGTCAGCGATTCGTATGTTGCAGTTTTACAGGTATTTCCCAACTATTACTACGCGGTGCTCGTTTGAAACATACACAGTGGATTTGTGGCGTCGTGTTATATGCAGGACATGATGCCAAGCTGTTAATGAATTCAAAAATATCCCCACTGAAGCAGTAATTTTTCCTCTAAAACATTTTGTTTTATACACAATGAAGTATTTTTATTCGATTAAGTTTCATTACATGTCAACTTCAACTATTAGGCATACATTCTTGCATATTGCTATCTGAATTTGAGAATCTGATGAATTTGCAATGTAATCATATTATTTTAGATCCAAAATTGATGTTATTATCAATCACCGTATTTTATTTCTGTTCTTTATGTTAATTACCCTCGCTTTTGTAAGTGCTATTGGAGCATATTTGTTCGATCATAAACAGCTAACGCATACTTATTATCTTGGCTTTCAGGGTTTGTTTTTTTTGTTTTTTCAAAATCCTGTGATAAAAATCGCTTAGTATAATTGTCATTCTTTTTTGTGAGAGATACTGAATACAACTTATAATACAATTAGAGAAGTATCAAAACAAAGTAACCCTGATAATCTAATATAAAAAGAGGATTGTTCAAAAATCCAGTCCAGAACTTTTTATAAACAAAAATACACTACTATCATTTTTTCCTTGTTATCACTTAATGCATTTCTTTGATAAGATAATTTGACCTTGTATTTATGCAAATAACACTCCTTATTTTCCTCCGGTTTCATATTTTATATACATAAAATTTAGTCTTTCAAATTTTAATGTTTTAGGAAAAAGATCTTTCGATTTTTTTTGGAATATGCTAACTTTCTTTATTTTGTATAATAACTTAATCCCGATTTCACTGCAAGTGACGCTTGAACTGGTGCGATTTTTCCAAGCAGCATATATAAATAACGTAAGTTTTCTCGTTTTCACTTTATTTTATCTTGTTTTCAATTCAAAAAAAAAAAAGGGAATTGTCGTATATAGCTTGTCATGATCTTTTGAATAACACAGATGGATTGTTTTTCAAATAAAATTTATAATTTATGGATGAGTGGTCAAGTCCTCTTCATTCTTTTTTTACGAAGTCTTTTTTTTTTTTTTTTTTTGAGTTTTTTAATGCAAAAAGATCAAAAATGAAAATTAGTGATTTACGTTTTTCTTTTTTCTAGAAGTGAAATAGACTTTTGTATCATATGTTTAAGGATATTGCTATGTACGACGAAAGAACAGATAGTTGTGCGGTTGCTAAAACATCTAATTTAAATGAAGAATTGGGACAGGTAAAATTCTTTTTTTGTTTTTTTTTAATTGCGTATTTGCCCAAAATAGTGAGTAATACTTGAATAATTCGACATTTATGGAGGAAACCTTTGTGAAATACCGCTTTACGGCTTCTATTTGCGCTCTTCCTTATTCAGTTAATTGCCAACAAGATTTCAGCATTTCTGTAATGCTGAAAGAATCATAACGTTTTGAATGTGGCAGAATCAGACTGTTTGATCGCTCAAAATTAGTTTTTTTTTCTTTTTGTACACTGGAAGCATCTGGTTTTTTATAGGCTGGACGTAAGAAGGATATAAGATGTATGAATAATTTTGAGTCTCTAAAAATCATTTTCAGTACGTGTTTTGGATCTAGATGGTTTTTTTTTTTTTGATTCGGTCATTGAATGTAAATTATAATTTGTTGTTTAAAACTCTGTTAAACCGGAAGCATTAAGTTTTGTTGTAGTCATTTTTTCAAATTTAGTCTCAATAACATTTGAAACTTTATTTAAGGTGAAATTTGTAATGAGCGATAAAACCGGAACACTTACGCGTAATATTATGAAATTTAAAAAATGCTCAATTGCGGGTATCAATTTTGGAAACGATGAAACAGATGATTTTCAAGATTATAATTTACCAGAACTTATCAGAACTTCTGATGTTAGTTTCTGCTTTGAGAGCTTTTTTTCTTGTTATGAATTTTGGTCAGGTTTGCAAACGAATGAAAGATTTGCTTTAAACCGTATTATATATATA
>JAOVVO010001343.1:0-10227 GCA_028564675.1 Onchocerca lupi | reverse complement strand
ATGCCGTAAAGCAAGAATGCGGTAATAAATACAACTGCCACGTACTTTGCAGTCGTATGATGCTCGTCTGCCATGTCAAGCACACTTGTCATATTACTGTTTTGACAGTTTGAAGATAATATTAGGAGTATGATAATATAGCAAGAACGAGCTACCATAATATTATTCGACAAATTATTCGACAAACTTTTCTAATCAATTTTCGATATTGTAATAAAGAATCAACTGAAAAATAGCTTCACTACCTGCAACGAATATTGCCAAGTTTTTTTAGTAAATTTCAACAAAAGAAAGTGCAGCAATATTTGAGAATTAACATTTGATTCCAAAATTATGTTACAATGTTTAGTTGAAAATATCGATAATTGAGATCTTTCTAATTTAGAAAGAAGTTTTATTTTTTCGTTAAAAAAAAAAAATTATTAGATCAGTGAATGGAAGGGCAATGGCAGGTTAAAATATTCATACTGCAAATCTCGGCAATAAAGTAATGTTCTTATGACTAACAACTTATGATATTCTTTCCTTATCAATCATTTTAATTTCTTCTAGCAATCAATTTTTACACTATTTGCTGTTTGCTCTAATTTCTCTTAAATACAATCCGTTGCATTGCATAATATTTAAAAAAGAATTATCGTCGCCATCACTTATGATGATGACGACTATAGTTTGAAGGAAATAAATCAATATCAGCTTTCTGATTAATGGATATCAGTAAAAATATCTTAATGACTCAAACAATTAATTTCCGTCAAATAAAATATGTCATTAATCATTACTTCTAATTTGTAGGCTTTTCTATTTTCACTATTCTTTTATAGTCCATCCTGAGTATACTAAATCAGGGTTAATCACATATTACAATAACATTCAGTTTTCAAACTTTCAACCAAGATAAAAATTATTCATTCTGTTTCAAACTGATATACAACAAATCTTCATAAATAAAAATGTAAATGCTACCTATTACCCGAACGGGTCTCCGGAATTTCTCAATCGATCCTTTCAAAATTCTGACAAAACCTTGTGTCTCAATAGGCATCACTTTTATATAGACGTACTTACTTTTTTTCACGTGTCATATGCGTGACAACTAAAAATAAGTGTGAGGACGAGGTTTATTGTTTATGCCTTCCTTTTTTTTTTCTCTCACTCTCCTTCCTTAATAATAATAATAAATTACAATAATAAATACCAATAATAAATAATAATAGATAATAATAACTAATAATAAATAATAATAAATAACAATGATTCGTTTATTTTTCGTACAGCGTTGCATTCGAATAGGCGCGTGTTTTTAAATAAATAAGACGAGGAGTTTTTTCGTTTGTTTTTTGCTTTGTGAGGGATGTAATTTGTTTATTTTTGATTTTTAGGGTATTTGGTTGTTCGCACAAATGTGAGGTTATGATAGTGTATAATGAAATGTTTCGTTCAAGCAATTTATTTCACAATACTTGTGGGAATACAATATTTTTGTTATTCTTTATAAAGATTGTCTGATTTGCCGACTCCAGAGCACGCAACATATAATTGTCCATGTGAGAAGCAATCGGTATTTAAATCCAAACCGCACGATTCCAAAAATTGACCTGAGCTTTGTTGATAGTGAATGCAAACGCCTGTCCAATTGAGAATTGCAATCTCTTAAACTGAAATGGCATATCTCTTTGAATTATAAGAATCGAGAAATGAGAAATCTTCACCTTTGAAAAGTCTTGTCAATAATGTTGCTTTTACGACGTTGCTGATTAATTTTTTGATTGTAAGCCGTATGCCGTTGCAAAGTTTTGGCTGTTTGATATTTCGCAACATGGTAATTGGCACGCCTAATTCTAAAATTCTGTCGGATAATTAACCGCTTTATCTGCTTCCACAATGGTATCGGCGGACTTATGTGTAACTGCCTCGCTTTGAATGTTACACTGAATTATATTGTGAAGTCCATTGAACGTCTTTGGTCTTGGCAGCAACAATAGTTCTTGTTGTGAAAGTTTTTGTTGATATGGTGATTGAATGTGTAGGACGAGCTGGTCGAGAAGATTTTATTTTGAAGATCGCTGATTTCTCAATACAACCAGATTTTTATATATTAGAGATGGGAGTGGTTTACATTAATCACTGGAACTTTTAAGACTCAAGTATAACATAAGTATGGTAACAAGATCTCATGCGAAAATTAGCGTGTGAATTTGCACAAAAATGTGAATTTAGATGAGTATTGTGAGTGATTGACAGCAATGGCATTTCCTGCATGATAGGAATATACGGATACGAGCATAAACAGAAAAAGCGTGAGAAATAAGTCTAAGGAATGTAAAATGATTCACAATATTGGTTACAACAGAAAAAAACATGGGAATAATCTAAGGAATGTACATGAGATAATTAATAAATCATGTATCATGGAAAGCGTTTCCATTTTTACTTATATAAAATTTATTTTAGTTTTCGTCACTTTCGCGACAGTTCTTTCACTCAGCCGATAGTGACTCTTATAATTGGATTGAATATCGAGAAGTAACTTTTTCAACCAACTCTTCTTTTGAGTTACTAAATTGCAGAGGTTACGAGACAATGAAATTCGCCCTGAGGTCAGATCAGCTGGCACCTTTCTGTTCCCAATTTCCAACAATTGATGTGAGAAAACCCAGTTGATCGATTGTTTTGCGGCTTTACACGCATATTTGTAGTTAATTTTAACATCTTTACGTATGGCCAAAATAGAGTATTTAAAGCAAGCATTTATTTCGTTCGTTGGTGTCGACCGAGGAATTGCAGATATTTGCTGAAATCTCTTGCAAGCATTATTAATGCGTTTCCAAATGATCTGGTATTTCCACGCAAATCTTGCAATGACTGATTAAAAGTCCTGACCGATTTTTATTGTACATTCATCCTAAACATTAATTTTGCATTTTGCAATATTTTTCCCATGCCCGATATTTTGGAAACTTTGCGTGTGACAGTTTCAATACAGTTTGAATTGCATGCTCAATAGCAATTTCAAAGCGGAATGATCAGTTCTTCCACATAGTAGCAATGTAGCAGCTATTCCGGACGATGCAAGAGCTAAAGCAGGTCATTTTGGAATCGAGTTGCTGCCAGAATCAATTAATTAGGAACTTTTTGCCAGTTCCTCCTGGCGCATCTAAAAAGATTTCTTCAACTCCCTTATTGAAGTTTGCATTATTTGATTGTGAATGCCTTTTTGCTCAAATATTAGCTTAGGAATATTTGATTGCACGTATGACAAGAGATCGATCATGTTTTCATGCAATTCTACATCGAGCGAAGCAGCAGCAGATCGATTCAGTGATGGAATATACAATTGATTGAGAACTTTGTTCACGATTTGTATACGCCAGTCCTCAATCATTATCAATGATTCGTTGTAAATTTCTGTTGTGAAATCCATGTTCATATTTTAATTTTCGCCTCATATTCGACGGAGAAAACTTTCAACCATATGCATTTTGTATTTCTCCCATAATTCTTTTGGAGATGAAGGAGAGCAGGCGGTCAATATGACTGCAAACAGTGCACGAATTTGATTTGGATGTGACGTGTTGCATGCGTCATTAATGCACACATCACAATGTTGGTCATTCTCCAATAAATTCAAAGCTTGTAATGCACTGCGGAAAGTATCATGTGTAACGATTTTTAATTGCTGTAAGGAGGTTGGACTTGGACACATTTACTAATAACATGCGAAGGAAGAAATTCGCCTTGATTAGGATGTACGATGTGCAATCTGCCTATCGTGGTTTGTTTGAATATATTAGATTGTCGTCAACTGGTTCTCCTTCTTTGCGTCGTTCAAAGGATTTTCAACTCGCATTCCATGTGTAATACTTGGCCACTTCCGAATGTAACAGTGTTTTCGCAAATGCGTCATTTTGACAAAATGCGACGTAAGCAGTTCACGGTGTAACTGGTTGATTCAGGGTTATGTGTTACACATTTGGGTCTGTGAAATAACCGCTTGTCCATTTTCTAGATGTAATGCTTAGTGAACAACAGCTGGACTTCGTTCATGTATGGAAATGAAAAATTAGCTATACATCTTCATTGCTGCTTGTGTATCCTCCAGCCTAGTGCGATTTCATCGATATGTAATACCAAATTTCTATCACTTTTTTCTGGTTAACGCCAAAAACTTCCCTGTTGCTTCCTTTATTCACGTATTTATGTATTTGATCGATTTAACGGAGTTACAATATTCCACGTTTATGTGCGCTTTGTATGCTTTTAATAGCAAAGGCGAATATGGAACAACTCATCGGTTATCTACTTCAATATGTCACCATTCCACATTTGTGTGGTTGATAATTTACTGCCATGTTCTGCTGATCTTCTTCTGCAAAGAATATCCATTATTTCCTGTAGCTGTTTTGGATACTTATGCTCGAGGATGACGCTTCGAGCATTTTCCAGTCTCATGCATGGTGAATTTGGATTCAGTGTACTGCAAAGATTTGGATTCAGTGTAGTGCAAGGTTCATAGATTGATTGGAGTTGGTTGGATTCAGCTAGTTTTCAATAATTCAAAGATCATATCATGTAAAACTTTAATTTCCGACAATTCAAAAATTTTGATTTTGAATTGTCGGAAATTAAAGTCTCACGTGATAAAGCAAAATTAAAAAAAAACCTACATATTTTATCTTTAAATTTTCCTTTTATGTGTTCAATAAATCGATTGCACTAAAAAGCGAAAAAGTCGTGTTTCTGAGAGAAAAAAAAAAAAAAAAAAAACGAAAAAATCTGCAAATTAATGAATAATGTTGTAAAAAGTGACGAATAAATATTTAAAGACTATCATATTGCTATCGATAACATGAAATTTTTTAAGAAAGGGCATTTTTTTTTTTAAGATAAAAATGTAGTTTTCAATTAGACGAATTTAAAAAGAAGAAATTAAAGTTTTAAGTGCTGAAAATATTATGACCACAACAAAATCAACTGTATTGAAAGTTTCTGTCAACCGATAGATTCATTTATGATAGGGATATCATTCAATAGATTACTAATTTAAATACTTATCATAATGATTGCTTAGACTTAATTTGAATATTTATTGTGGCGATTAAGATATCACCAAATTCGGATTGCATATTTTTGCGCAGTTTGAAAGATTAAGAATGAATCTATTAATATCACCTAAATTTTGGATTCAAACTTCCATATCATAAGATTGCGAAAAAAGATGCAAAAAAATATTTTATTGATGTAATAATTGATTAATGATATATTCATAACAACTTCGCTCAGCGAATACACATCCTCAATTACGTTCATACCAGGAAGCATTAATTTCAGCCAAAATCAAACTTTCAATTGTTTCATACCATTGTTTTAAATATGAAAAGTAAATAATAAAAGAGATAAAGTAAATTTAGACAAATAAAATTAGCTAAATTGGGAAGTATATGTTGAATAAGTATAATTGTCTTAATCAGAGAAGGTAAATTTCGACAAATAGGTTTGTCTAAATTCGAAAAGGATAACATTGGATAGGTAATTTTAAATATATGGTAGTCTTCAAGAATTAAATTTTAAGTTTTCCCGCTATGCTTTTAAATTTCGTAATCAAGGAATATTTTTTATCATAAAAGATACTACCTGATTTGTTAAAAAATATCGATTGGTAGAAATTCAGTTGTCACCGAAACTTGCGACATTACTGTGTAATTCATACATATGCTGAATTTCGCCATTCATAATTGTTCGAAATAAAATTTTTAATCAGCTATTTTTGTATGGGCTCAATGAGTGAAGTTATCGATTTCTTTTAAATGCATCAGGAATTTTTCTCCAACTTTTGTTGCTTCAAGAATGGAAGCAGAAATTTTGTTCAAATAATTTCTTCCATTTGATAAAACCAGTCTTATTGATTCATCCTTAAAATATGTACAAATTTTGCTTTTTTTTCAAATTTTTTTTAACATTTCTTTTTATTTTTTAAACGGTAATTAAATCATCCAGCTTCTAGGTTGCCGAGGCCGGAATTTTATCAGTAATAATTTTTTTATCAGACTTTTAGTAGAACTATTTATCTGATAATACTTGCCGCTGTTTCTTTCTGATCGCGGCAAAATTGTAAGGGTGAATTCTGTTTTCAATTCTCACAGGTTTCTTCAATTTTGTTGAACCTCAAATTTGGGTAATTAAACCTTTAGTGTGATAAATTTGTTAATTCAACGAACATAGCAATCATATCAACAACAATTACATCAATAATACAATTTCGATAATAACAAAGGTATAACTTTAATGAAGAGAAAATAACACGAGAAAAAGAGATATGGTTATGCAACAAAAGGAAAATTCAATATCACGAGTTGGACCATCTGACCGAACTCATGGCTGATTATTCTTTGAAATGATTTTTGTGCTCAGGACCCTCATCTTCTTCGTCGATGAAGGATCGCGATATCATTTTCGAGCTACAAGAAAGCTCCTTTGTTTTTCAGGAATATGCGCCTTTGTTAGCGCATGAGAATGTGCTTGTGGTTAGCGCATGATGAAAGAATTTCTTTTTTTATTTTTGTTTTAAATTTAATTCTTTTTTAAAACTGTTTGAATTAATAGACAAAAAAATGATTTCACAATTAACTAAGCAAATATGCAATATCAAATTTAAAACAAAGGAATCACTGAATTTTCTTCTATCGGTCAATATAAAAGATAGTTTGAATTGTTTTTTGTGAAATGATGAAATGCAAATATCTGTTTGTTTGTTCATTTTTTTTTTTTCCATCTCACATCTAGCTAAGGTAAACGAATTAATTTTCATTACTAAGCAACAAACTTAAGAAACAAAGAAAAAAAATTCAATCCAAAAATCTTAAATTCGAAAATCTCTATGAATGCATACAATATAATAATCCATCAACAATGTTTCAAGTTGAAATGTTAAATCAGAAATTTTTTTGAAGCATGAAAAAATTTCTGACTTAAAATTTCAATTTGGAACATATTAAAAGTTTCATTGTCACCATAAATGAGAAGGCAGATGCAGCATTTTTTAAAACTTATTTCTTTATATTTCAAATTTATTATGAGAACGTCCAAGTTTCTTTATATTTCAAATTTATTATGAGAACGTCCAAGTATGATAATATATTCCAATGCATACCAATTTTATTTGATGTTAAAATTACGATTCAAAGGTCAACAAAATCAATTTTCCTTCTGTATATCATTTTTATAACCATTAATGTCATATTTACCCATTATGTTTAATACTTACTATGGTATTATCTTCCAATGCATACCAATACTATTCGATATTCAAATTACAGTCTCTTTTGATATATCGTTTTTAATATCTTTAATGTCATAATTACGCCATCATTTAATAATAATAGTCAAGAATTTTACTCTATAAATATATCCATTGAGATATATTTCATCTTCAACATCTGTTTCAATTCCAAGCAAATTTTGGCAACCAAAATGTTTTCTTGCTTCGATCTAAATTTATTTGATTTTTGACCTTTGAGATAAAAATGCACAAACAATTGAATGAAATGACAATTCAGTGATCGATTACTATTTTATTCGATTCAAATATACATTTATTTGGAATTATTCATTCACGATTGTTTCTTCAAATTATAAGACAATAATAACTTTTGCTGTAATTCAGCTTTGAAGATTGGAAGTAGTGAATTTCGGAATAATAATATAGCAACCTTTCTAAAGTTAACATCAAAATTTTACTTTACACATCAATACTGCAGCATTTTTAAGATGGGAGAATTACCGCACATATATCTAACCATTTTGCAAAATGGCTGATCGTAAACCATCCGATAATTTTTCATATTTTATGCATATATATATTATTAAGTAACAGTACATTTGATCGAATTTCAATTACTCACTGAACCAATCAATTATCAGTCATTGGCAAATCAATCAATTATTGGCAGATCGATTAAAACAAATTAAATTTTATCGATGAGAAATATATTATATTCATTGAATCATGCAAACTAATATCATGATAAAGTAAAAAATTTTTCGTAAAGACGATATATCATTATCAGCGTATGATAATTTGAATATCATTTGAGATTACGATTTATTCATCAATCAACAAATTGCCAATTTCAATACCAATTTAGTTAATCCAAATATACCGTATTGCACCAGATACAGTACTCAATAATAGAAAAAACAGCGCAAACTGCATAGAATTCTACTCATTTCATATAAATTATGCTGAATTTTGTGCAACTAATAAATTAATTATATCTATTAGAATAAGTCTTCATTTATGCAAAATTTGTTTGCACAAACACACCAATATAGGTGATGATATGTGAAGCAACTCATCCTGTCTGATAATTCCAATATTTAGCGATTTCTAATGTGGTACTTCACTGAGCGATCATATAAAGATAGACCCGAGAAATACCAGAAATATCAATAATTAGTCATCACTTGTAATTGTTAATAATAAAATGAAGCAAAAATAATTTTTCTTCAACACCAAAAAGTTACAATATTTTATGAATCATTTTTTGTTATTTAAAAAGAAGTAGAAACTTTTATAGAATGATGCATTTGTGAATATTCAAAAAAAAAAAAAAAAAATCATGGAATTTTGGCATTTTCTCTCAATTCTTCAAATAATATGCGACATATGAAGAAAGAAATACTCTTCTTCAATTAGTGAATTGACAGAATGTTGATAAGTTTAGTGATAAGTTTTATTATCGAATAGTATATTGAATAAAAAAAATAATGAAGAATTATAAAGCTTAAGTAACTGTAAGTTATTTTTGTATTCTAATTTTTTTTGTTTCGAATGTCACATATCTATTAAAATTTCTTCTGTTTCTTATGTTATATGTCATGTCACGCAAAGTTTCACACGTCAAAATCTTTCTTTTTACGTCATAACTTACTTCAATTTCTTTTATCCTACATCATATTTCATACTTACTTATTTCATACGCCATCAAAATTTGCAATGATGATAATTGTATGAAATGATAGAAAAATTATTGCGCGAACTTTAATGAATCAAACATTAATTCTATTTTACATGCATAGTTCTAAAAGAAGCATCATTTTGATGGCATAAATGGTCAAAAAAAAAAAAAAACGCAAAAAAAACTGAAATTAAAGTTTTAATTTATTAAATTAATGGTTAGATTAACATGCTCCTCTGTTATACCATATTTTCATAAAGTTGCAATTCCCTAAATTAGTGATTAGAAAAAAAAAAAAAAAAAAAAAACATGTTCTCTGTTATATCTTCATTTTTATAAAAGTTCCAATTTATTAAATTAATAGTTATATTGATATGTCCCGCTATTTTTATAAATTTGTAAAATGAAGTTGCAGTTCATTAAATTAGTAGTTAGATTTTTTTTTCTTGTATGCCTTTAATTTTTATCAGTGGAAAATTTGTTTGATAAGAATTAAATGATAAGAGATGAATGATAAGAAGAGAGAAAATTTAATCACTTTTTTAAATCAAAATTTCAAAATTTAATCAAAACTAAATCATTTTTTCTTTCTTAATTTAATTAACTTACATTTAATGGAGCAGATGATGAATTCTCATTTGAGATATTATAGTGATCTTCTCTTTCTTTTTTAGATATCAATATCAGTTTATACTGATCTATTTTAGTTCAATTTTAGTAGATTAAATAATCATCAATAATATTTTTTTGATAAAAAAAAAAAATCACTTCCATATCTTTCATTTCTCTTTTTAGTTTATACATGATTTTTCACTTTAAGCAATTCTTTAAATTTGTAAATTCATTGAAAGTCCCTAAATTTACTTTTGAAATTATTTGTTTAACTTTTGAAATATACACATGAAATTAACATACAACAATGGTCGTATGGCTACACACCTGGCAAAATTCTATCAATTGAGAATGTGTGTTCAATTTGTAGTCACCACTTTTGAGCAAACAATTACATAATTTGTATTGTTTATGTTGTTGTTGTAATTATGTTGTTTACTACATTAGCTAAAGATGAATTATTTGAATTCAGATAAACGGAATTTGCCTTCAGAATTCTTCGAATTCTTTTCCAAATTTCAATGTTAATTTTATATTTATTTATAACTATTATCATTATAATTGCTAGTCTTATTATTATTACTATTATTACTATTATTATTATTATTATTATTATTATTATTATTATTATTATTATTATTATTATTATTATTATTAT
>JAOVVO010001342.1:0-10230 GCA_028564675.1 Onchocerca lupi | reverse complement strand
CAATTTTCCGGAGTCTCGAGTTAAACGATCAAGAACCTTTGCACATGTTGGTTTAGATTATCTGGGCCCTCTTTCTATCAAAGCGGATAGTGGTATAACAAAAAGATGGATAGCCCTTTTCACATGTCTTACTCGAGAGCTGTACATTTAGAAGTTGCAGAGAATTTATCTGTTGAAGATTTTTTACATATTCTAAGGAGATTCGTTGCCAGATGCGGATATCCAGAATTAGTCTTGAGCGACAACGCCAGCCAATTTCAGTTGGTATTCAAGACTATTATGGAACAAAATAGTAAACTAATGGATTACTTTGCAAAAAATGGCATGATCTGGAAAAATATAATACCTAAAGCTCCTTGGAGTGGAGGAGGATATGAAAGATTAATTGGTTTGACGAAAAAGGCCATGAGAAGAGCCATCGGACGGAAGCTGTTGAGGGAAAAGGAATTGATAACGTTAATAGCAGAAATAGAAGGTATTCTTAACACTCGACCATTGGCTTATGTAAATTTTGATGACTATATTATCATCCGTCCAATTGATTTTCTTTCTCCTGATGCCTTTCTAACCTTACCAACTTATGATTACGATCAAGAAGAATTCATTCCTCATCAACCAAGTACTAAGGAAAAACTCATAAAACACTGGTCTAATACTCTTGAAAGTTTGGATAGATTTTGGAAATATGGAAAGATGAATATCTAACCAGTCTTAGAGAAAGAACTCAAATGGAACATGTCTCCCCTTAGAATAACAGAAAAAAGAGTTCCACAGGAGGGAGAAGTAGTTTTAATCAATGAACCAGAAACTCCACGTGATATGTGGAAATTAGCTAAGATAAAGGAAACTATAAAGGGTAAAGACCAAGAGATAAGAAATGTTCTGATCGAAATGCCAAACGAAAACATTCTCAACAGACCTATAAACGTGTTATACCCACTAGAAATCAATGAAGAAAGACCAGTAACTCAAAGGGAAAGTCTTGATGAACCTATAGCAGCGAGGACAAGAAGTCTAGGCTCTCAGAGCCGCAGATCTCTAAAGGATATACATGCCCTATAGAGCGAGTCAACCGTGTACCTTTCGACATCCTCACAACAACAGATCGACAAAGTCCGTCTTTTCCCTCGATCAGTTTTTCCACTCGTCCCATTTTCCAGAAATTTCTTGGACCTTCACCCTTTAATAATACCACCTCACCAATGATTGGCTTTCGACGTATACGACTTTGAGGATTTTTGTGCGATTTTCGCGTTCTCTTTCTCAATTCTTCCAAATACTCCTCTTGCCATATTTTCCACAAACGTTGTAACTTCCTTCGGATATTCTGATAACTATTGATTAAATTTTGCTGAATAGATAAGTTCGGTTCGTCATTCTCATGCAATTTGTTTTCGTATTCCAATCAATTCTTCGCATCATTATAACCAGGCCATAAAAAAATCCCTTGGACATAATACTTGCTCTCCATCCGTCTCATAATCTACCAATGGTCTTTCATTTACCAAAAATTCAATCTCAGTTATGAGTGTAGTGAATTCACTTTCTTCTAAAAGGTTCCTCTTCACTGCCCTCTGTAAAGTTCTCTTAACCACTCCAACCATCCTTTCGTAAACATCTCCTTGCCAAGGAGCTCCTGGAGTAATGAATTGCCATTTTAGTGGCTTTTCATCTTGATTGCTATTCTCTTGTATTAATTTGGAAGCTAAACAAAGTTCTTCGCATTATCGGATAACACAAAATCTGGACGTCTCCTTCGGCTAATAAATCTTCTGAAGGTTTGCATGAAAGCCTCAGCAGACATGTTTTTCATGACTTCCATATTAACGGCTCTTGTGACTAGACACGTAAATAAAGCCACCCAGCGCTTTGACACTGTCCCGTTCTTCACCCATATAGGACCAAAAAGATCTACCCCGATTCTCTCGAAGGGTCTACCTATTGTCATTCTTTCTGGTGGATAAGGTGAAAACTCTGGCTGTTCGAATGGTATGGCATTCCACCTAGTACATCTTTACAGAGTTTTCTCAGTATAGATTTTACGTATGTTTTTCCATGGGGTATCCAATACTTTGCCGGTCTTTGACCCAAGTTAAATTGGCAAAAGCGTGAAACATTTTCTCGTGATACTGTTTTACGATCAGTTCCGCAATTCTTCCTTTACAAATGTAATACGGGAAATTCGTTAATTCTGCTCGAGACCATCTTAGTCTCCCTAGACTTTTCCAGAGATCATCGGCATCACGTACTAATCCCCACTTTTCTATTTCCTGAGATACTTCGGATTGTGCCATTCTCACCACCAGTTTCTTTGCCTTTTCGTAGTCACTAGAGGTAAATCTTCCTTCTTTGGAAAACATTTTCAGACTCTCGACTTTTCCTCCGGATACTTTTGCCATAAATCTCATGACAAATAAAATAGTCCGGATTAATTTCTTTAGTGAGGAAAATCGCTTTACATCTACGATTGTTGTCCTTATTGCAGATGTTAATTTCGTGCAGGTCGTCAATCCTAATGCCATACAAATCCTTTCTTGAACTTCTTCGCCGAATTCTTCTCTTGGCCAATTTTCTAGTGGGTGAACCAACCAACTTGGCCCATTCCACCATTGTGAGCTATCTTTTAATATTTTTGGTAGCACTCCCCGAGAAGCTACATCAGCCGGATTATCAGCTGTTTTCACATGATGAAACATCACATTTTTGACTCCTTTTATTTCAGTTATCCTATTGGTAATATGTCGTGATCCTATGGGAGGTTTTTTTATCCAGTGTATTGCACAGGCACTATCGGTCCATAGATAAACATTCTTTACTTCACTTTCTTGTCTTAAAAACTCTATTATTCTCGTTCCTAATGCTACTGCCAATAATTCCAATCGTGGAATCGTAGCAGACTTATTGTTTGCTTCTTTCTTCGGGACTAATCTTGATTTCCCATAGATCAAGTAAGGTTTAGATGATAATTACTTTCTCTTCTTGCGTATACCGCCATCCCTATTGCTCGTATCGAAGCGTCTACGAAAACGTGGAGATCTCGATTTTCTTTGGGAACCCATCGAGGTATTGTAATTTCTGGCGTATCAATGAAGGCTTCGGTCAATTTTTCACACTGATGTTTCACACTGATATCCTGTGTTTCCAACTTATCATCCCAATTAGTGCCACTTTGCCATATGTTTTGCACTAGTACTTTCCATAATACTGTAACAGGACATAATAATCCTAGAGGGTCAAAAATCGAGGCCGAGAATTGTAATACCTGACGTTTTGATTGCAAATATTCTTTAGTGATGTTCCATCTCCATTGAAAAAGGTCTTTCTGTTTGTTCCATTTGATGCCTAGGAATTTTGTGATAGATCCTATTTCATTCTGCTTATAGTTTTCCTCATTAATGTCAAAATTCGCAGAAAATTCTCTCAAGTTCATTTTTGTTTTTGCGAAAAGATCCTTTGCCTCATCCGCTTTTCTAATTCCTTCTTCCACATTCTCCGCTGATAGCACTACGTTATCAACGTAGATGTTCTTTACTATTTCTTCAGATATAACTGAGGTTTCGCTGTTAAGTAGATATCGTATCACTGCAGAGAGTAGAAATGGGGAAGATATTATTCCAAACGGCACTCTTCTGAATCGGTAAATAACAATGTTTTCTGATGTAGCTTCCTTTCTGATATCTTCCAACCACAAGAATCTGGTGACATCTCTATCTTCCTTATGAAGGCCTACTTGTAGGAGTGCCTTTTCTACATCTGCCATTATTATGTAACGTGCTTGTCTGGCACGTAATATCATTCCTACCAACGATGGCAGCATAACTAGCCCTTTATGTAAACATTCGTTCAACGACGGACCTTCTGTTGTTTTTGCCGATGCATCAAACACCACCCGCAATTTCGTTGTAGTTTTTTGCGGATTTATTACTGCCTGGTGCGGAAGGTAAGCCACTCGTTCTTCATTTTCTCCTTTTTTCACATTTTTTATAACTCCTTCTTGGATTAGATTTTGGAAATAGGCGTCGTAATTACTTAAAAGTTCTGGGGTCTTTCTGCATTTTCTTATTGTGGATTTCAACAGAGCCAGACCATATCCCTTTGCTGGAACAACATTCCTACTTTTCCATGGCCAACTTACGACACATCTTCCTTCTCCATCTCTAACTATAGATTTTTCAAAAGCATTCAATGCTTCACCATCTTGATCAGCTATCATCAGTTCTTTGATTCCAATAGCCTCGAGTTTCCAACTTTCTTCGATTTGTTCGTTGAATAGTTGTGACTCTTTCTTCGTTGCATTAATCTTTATCTCAGACTCCGATGACAACAAAGGATCTTGCTTGTCTCTTCAAAATGATACCAGGATCCTTCATCCACGAAGAAGATGAGGGTCCCGAGTAGAAAAATCATTTCTACCAACTAGCTGCCATCAGCTCGGTCGAGTGGACCAGCGGTGATAAACCAGTTCTTCTTCTTTACCAAACCTATCTCCCTTTTTTTTACATTATAATCTCTTCGTGATATTATCGGAATTGCATTGTTAATAAAATTGTTGTAATAATTGCTGCGTATGTTGATTTATAAATTAATCATAATAAAGGTTTAATTACCCAAGTTTGAGGTTCGTTACCAAGTGAATGAAAATGGAATTGAAGAAACTGTGAGAACGAATGAACAGAATTCAACTTATTATTTTGTCACCATCAGAAAGAAAAAGCGACATATATATAGTATATTACTATATATATTATATATTTTATATATATATAGTAATATATATAGTATATATATGGTACTAAAATTTTGGAAAAGAAATAAATAATAAATTCGCCTCTGCTAAAATACAAATCAGTAAATATATAACATTCATTCATTGCTTTGGCTATTAGAAAACCATAAAATTTAAAATTTAGTTCGGAAGAATAATGTATTTTACTCAATTAATGGTAACCTAATTTTATTTTTAAAAATCGACAGAATATAGTTAAAAAATTAATTGTTGACATAGAAAAAAAAGATAGAAAAATGAGGAAATTATCAAACTAATTATCGTTTTATACTTTTGATATTGATCATAAAAAAGAAGGCTTCATTGCCTCACATAGCAACAACAAATATCATTGCAAGTAAATTCAAAAATGAAAAAATTTAATTCCAAGAAGTTTCTGAAATATTTTCAACAAAATTCATTATTTTTTATATTTTAATAAATCTTTTATACGAATGGAAAATTAAAAATAAATCTTATATATGAATGAAAGATGAGAAATAAATTTTACTAGCAAATCGATTTTCAAAATTTTTCGAATTTTTTAAAATATTAAAAAAATTTTTCAAAATCCTCATCATCCAGTAAAATTTCACACAGGTTTCAGACGAAATCATAGTTTAACTAATCAAAAATTGATATTATTGTTTATTCATATCTAAGTTAAGAGATTTTATTGCGGAAAAAATTTCGCTCTGAAGAAAATAATATTATAGGCATTGTCATGAAAATTATTTTGTCTTTCTGTATGAATATTTTGCAAACTATTATTTTTTTTAAATTCATCTATGTTAATTAAAATGTAAATGCCACCTGTTACAAATGACATATTTTCGGAAGTTCTCATCCATTGTTTTCAAATTTTTACACAACTTTGCGTTCCAATAGTCATACTTTTTAAAATAGATTTTAAAACTCATCTTTTTTCGCGTGTGACATCCATGACAACAGAAAATTAGTGAGGAGGTAGAGCTTATTGACTCCGTCTACCTTTTTTTTCTCTCATTCTTCTTCTTCCCATCTCTCTCCCTCTTCTTCTTTTCTTGTGTAAAAAACGGTTAGCAATAATAACGGAATTAATTAATCAATTAATTAATAATAATTAATAATGGTAAAGAATAATAACAATGAATACTAATGGTAATAAATTACAATAAATAAATTATAACTAATAATAAATAACAATAAATAATAATAAAGAGTCATTCCTTTGTAACCCTCAACTGGGTAAATGTCGAAGACCCTCACGCGCCAATAAAAACGCATCATCATCCCCACTAACAAAGTCGCCCTTTCTATCAAAATAGGGATTTCAATAAGAACAGTGCAATATATAATTACTGATCATTTCTTTGTAACCCTCAACTGGGTAAATGTCGAAGACTCTCGTGCGCCAACAAAAACGCATCATCAATATGCACTAACAAGGGCGCCCTTTCCTATCATTTTAAATAGGGATTTCAGTGAGAGCAATTTAATGTTTCGACTCGGGTTTTTTCTCCTTTAGTCGTTTCCTCCTTTTTTCATTTTGTAAATTTATCATCAGATTTGTTTTATTGATATTATTGATTTTCTACTGCTGCGTAATAAATAAGAAATGATGATAAATAATAATACCGATAAATGATGACAAATAATAATAGATAAT
The DNA here is from genome assembly GCA_028564675.1 of Onchocerca lupi. Classification (NCBI taxonomy): domain Eukaryota; kingdom Metazoa; phylum Nematoda; class Chromadorea; order Rhabditida; family Onchocercidae; genus Onchocerca; species Onchocerca lupi. The sequence goes on along the minus strand of JAOVVO010001342.1, from coordinate 3,817 downwards.
AATAACTAATAATAAATTATAATGAATTTTTTGACTCTTCATGTTCCGCCTCTTCATGAGCGGACAGAATTTATTCACCACGCCTTCTTTCTGCATTGGCTGCGGCTGCTTCTCGCAACGTTTCAAGTTTTCCATCGGTTGATTTGAAATTTTCATGCCGCGTTGCATTCAAATAAGCGCGTGTTTTTAAATAAAAAAGGCCCGTAGTTTGAGCGTTTTTTTTTTGCTTTATGAGAAGTGTAAATCATTTATTTTTCGACTTATGGGGAGTTTGGCTGCGTCGCACAAATGTCGGGATCATGATGGTGTGAAATGAAATGTTTCCGTCAAGCAATTCGTGAATTATCTCTTATGTTAGGCTGATATTACTTCTAATATTCGGTCGTGTCTTGGATTGTTTGTTTGTCATAGATGTTCAGTCTTCATTTTGACTCAATGTTTCAAGTGTTAACTCATTGATTTGAAATTTTGACACAACGTTACATTCAGGTAGGCTGACAAATAAAAGTAAGCAGACAGATTCTATTAACCACGCTTACTTTCTGCAAAATGGATTTGGTCTTTAGTATGCAAAGTTCAGTAAGCTCGGTAAAATATGCATGTATTCCAATGCAACGTTCTGTCAAAATTTCAAAGCAATAGATGAGAGCTTTCGGAGGTTTAAGATTTTGAACAAACGAACATTTCTATTTATATAGATTAGGTGGAGCCGGACATGCGAAGCGTGTTCGGCCCCCATAGATAGCTGAATCAGCCATGCGGAGCATGGCCGGGCCAGCTAGTTTCTGTAATAAATGTTTAATTACCCGAGTTTGAGATACCGCGAAATATTCGATAACAATACGATAAGAACAAGAACCCTTATTATTTTTACGGTTAAGGCGGGAAGTCATCATTGGAAAATTTTACTCTAGCGCTGACTCACTGTGTTTTGCAGGGAAAATTTAGCATCTTCCAAAATTTCTATAATTTTTTCGAATTTGAATGCAGTATTGCTAATTTTACTCAATGTTTTATGTACCTGACCAATAACCTTAAAAATTATCCGAGTTGCCCGAATTTTTAGTTTGAAGAAAAATATGTTAGACTGTAAAAAAACAAAAACGTTTTATGAAAATATAGCTTGGAAACATGTATCGCTCTTATTACGTGAAAAAAAAAAGATAAATCAAAGATATTGAAAAACTTCCATGTTGAGTACTAAAAACCTGAGCTTCATTATTCTCAAATGAGATGTAACATTGAACAAGGTAATTGAGGACAAAGAAAATTTGATAAAAAAATTCTGAATGAGATGATCTTACTATTGGGTTTGCTGTTTTATTTCCAAAGAAAAATTTTTTCGAAAATGGAAAACTTTGGGAATTATAAAAACGTGAAAATATTTTTTAGAAAAATAGTTTAATTAAAAACGCTTGACGAGCAAATTTCAACATTAATCATCTATAGTAACATTTATAATACGATTACGAAAGCACTGCATAGGGCAGACGAAGAGATCAAAAATGAACAAAACAAGTCTGAGATCCGCCAAGAATGCATATATTGCAATTGGAAACCAGCATGCCAATTATCATGCTGCGAAATTACAACCAGTCAAAGCTTTGCACGGCATGCATAAAAAAGTTAATGAGCAATGTCATAGAAGCATCAATCTTGACATGACCTTTAAAAGTGAAGTTGTCCTCATTCCTCACATACCTATGATTCCAACGAATATGTCATTTCAATCTGAAGAGATTGCACTTACCAATTCCATTGAAGTTTGCATTCATCATCAACAAAGTTCAGGATCAATCGTTAGAATTAAGCAGTTTAGATCTAAAGACCGATTTTTTGTTCGTCACATGGAAAATTATGTTGCATGATTTAGAGAACAAAACAGTCTCTATATCTACACGGACAATAGAGCAATAAAAAATATTGTATATCCAGAAGTAAAATTAAACATATTTGACGTGGGAGATAGCTGAATTGTCGTGGCGCTGCTCCGAAAGATTTCATTTGGAAGCACGAGTTGTATTTCTTGATTTTAGATAGAAAACGCTCTGATTCGGTGGTTTATCTAACAAACAAAATTTTGATTTTGAACAAACGAACGTTGACATTTTCATTTATGTAGACAAGTTGGAGTCGGACACGCGAAATGTGACCGGCCTCCCATAAAATAGTTGGGATCGGCCATGCTCCGTCTAGTAAGTAATGATTACAAAGTTGAGAATTCGTGAATGAACGCTATTTATTGAATCGTTCATAAAAAAGTAAATATTTTATAGCGACGTTATATTGGGAAAATGTATGATGATGATCAGGATGTTAGTAATCATGTCATTTTTCTAGTCTTTTTGGATATAAACATACAATAATGTACGCAAATGAAATTATTAAAAAGTAGGAACCTGTGTTGTTTTGTGGAGGACTAAAGTTAAATTCCTAGGGGTCGTATGATATGTTGTTTTCCAGAAAAATGAGTCAGATATTATCAACATGCATATCGGCAAGTATCATATTTTAATATTCACAATTATAAGGAAAAGCAGATTCGCAAGTTATTACTTTATAAGCATGAGTTCCCACGAGTTGCTTAAGTGTCAACAAGATCATTTTTTTTAAAGTGTTAACAGGACGATTTTTATTCTTTATTCAATTTTCTTATTTAGTCATTAACCAAGCCAAATATAGCCCTATCCAAAGGCATTTTGATAAACATTGTGTTATTATGAAGTATGAACAAAAACTCGAAGTAAAATGATACTGGGGGATTAATCCATAATAATTAAGAATTTTTCATTGTTTGGTAATACACACTGATAAGCTCAGTTTGATATCTAATTAATTATAAATGCAATTACAAAATTTACTGTTTTGTGAGATTTGTCGGAACTTAAATTACACAACATATTGTTGAATAAGAGTTCATATCATCTTTTTTAAGGAAATTAATTTTTATAATATCACAAACTAAATATCATAAATTAAAAACTTATGCTTTGATCTTCACTTAAGAAGTTAGAATGTACTTATAAAGTATTTAAAATATGTCTTCAGGAACAGGACCGAATCAGCGAGAGAAGAAATTACGCTAGTGTTAAAGTGGGTTGCCTTTCAAGATGGTCAGATGTTACTCCTTAGGAAACGATACGGTAATCACAGATTCTTCTGATTTGTAATGTATCACTCCACCACATAATTAATTTTATGGTAAAGTTAGGTACAAATGCATTAGCACTTGAAGCTCACAATCTATTCATCTTCATCCCCTTCATCAGCTTCCTCTTCTTTTTCCTTTTCATCTTCTTTTTCCTCCTCTTTCTCTCTCGGCTTTTTTTTTGGTTTCTCATCATTATCTTCTTCTTCCTCTTCTTCCTCTTCCTCTTCTTCTTCCTTTCTACTCTTACCAACTTTTTTTTTCGGTTTCTCCTCCTGTTCCTCCTCATCTTCCTCTTTCTTCTTCTTCTTTCGTTTCTTGTCATCCTCATCCTCCTTTTCTTCCTCCTTTGCTGCTTCTGGAGAAAAAAAATTTTTATAGAAGCATGATAAATTTAAACATGGGAGATTATCGTCTCCAGTCATTCAGTTTTCCCTTATTATCTCATCTTACTATCATTGATCCACAAATAGATGCTCTTCCAAGTTGTTCCCAAGTAATTAAGTTTGATTGTACTCACCGACTTTCTCTTCTTTTTTCTCCTCAATCTCTTCGTCTTTCACTGCTGTTGTTTTTGCCAGTTCAGCTTTTGATGGTTTCTTTTTCACTTCTGTTATTCCTTTGTAGATTATCTTCACTTGTCGGCGACAAGCACCAATGCTTACCTGT
>JAOVVO010001341.1:0-10262 GCA_028564675.1 Onchocerca lupi | reverse complement strand
TATATATAGATAAATCACTCTGAACTAATTAACCGTTCCTTCTTTCATTATATTGTAATTACATTAATTTTGTCTAATATCATAAATAAAAGACAGAATTTGGTGAAATATAAATAGGTAAAATGTATTTAGATGTATAGATAAAAGGATGAAAATTATGTCTTTTTTTTGGAATTTTTTTTTCTTTTTATAATATTCAGTGTTACTAATAAAATGCATTTTACGGGGCAGAGTCAAATTCAGTCCGCTCATGAGAGCATGGTGCAGAGCGGAGTCCAAAAATTTTCCCTCTCACTTACTTTTAGCTGTCACGGATGTTGTACGTGGAGAAGAGTAAGCATATCTATATAAAAATGATGGACTATTCGAGTACAAGGTTGTGCCAAAATTTGAAAATAATCGGTGAAGAATTTGCCAAGTTCCGTCCTCACATTCTTATGATTCCAAAGGATACAACCATTCCAATTTAAGAGACTGCAATTCCCAATTCGATAGACATTTGCATTCACGATCAACAAAGCTCAGGGTCAATCCTTAGAATTGTGCAGTTAGACCAATGGGTAAAATTTATGAAAAGAGGCAATTCAAGACACAATCTAATATTAGAAGTTAGAGAGATAATCCTTAAAATGCTTGGGCGAAACATTTGGTTATACACTATCATGACCTCAACATTTGTGCGACGCAACTACATATCTACAAATCAAAAAATAAACGAATCACATTTATCACAAAGCAAAAAACAAATGAAATGCTTGAATTGCTCACCTTATTAATTTAAAAACATTCATCTGTTCGAATGCAAATCGTGTATGAAAATTTCAAATCAATTGATGAATAGTTGAAAACACGCGCGCATTCGAATGGATTGTGGCGAAATTTCAAAGCAGTAGGTGAAGGACTTTCCTATATTTAAGATTTTCAACATAGATAATGTGCGTGTTTAAGAACTTACAGAGGTTTAAGATTTTGAACAAACGAACGTATACATTTCTATTTATATAGATTAGCTGGATCGGCCACGCGGAGCGTTTGGAATATTTTTGATCATCTCATCTATAATCATGCATGCATTTTGCTGAATTTTGCATTGTACAATTCAACTTGTGTAAGGTAGTTCCGAATTTTCATGTGTAAGTTCAAAATTCGGAATATTATGAACTTGATAAGCTTCAGTTTCATGCATGATAATTTCTTTATTTTCAAGAACTTCTTTTCGTTTTTAGCGTTTGAATTGATTTGACTTCCGCAATCCACTTTTTTCTAACAAACAATGAAAAGGTTGCACGGCGAAATGGCTCAAATGCGAGAATAGTAGTCAAGACAATGACGATCATCCGCATCTGGAATTAAATAATCCTGAAAATTTCGTCGGGAGAAATTCACATTATAAATGACGAAAGGTAATCTGTGATGAAATAACCGATGATTTCTTAACTGATTACCTGATAAGAAAAAAAAATTGCTGCATAGAGCATTTTTCTGAAATTACTCTCAGCAAAATCGTATTCACAACCAAAAAATATGCAAATAGTACGTGCGCATGTATGAACTAAAATATGCTTGTATTAGCCTCATCAATATTTTTAATTCTGAGTAAAAAAATTTGATAGAATTCTGTCATCATGGAGTTAAGATATTAAGCTCTAATTTTACTTGCATGCGGTTCTCGATTCAACAGTAAGAATGTTGATTTTATGCTTTTACTTTCAGTTCGGATTTGAACAGGATTGAGAGAATCTATGGCAGAACTTTCAGTAGATATTATAAGCGCAATAAAATGCATCAATGTTGTGACAAGTTTTCTCTTCCACTAACTGACTTGAATTGATATTAGAATGATCAAATGATGAAAACTTACCAAACATTGGCAAAGTAATGACTTCAATGGAAAAAGTGTATATAATAAATGAACATAAACGTTTCTGTTGTAATTTTGCAACTTGGATAGAATCAACCCCAAGTGATTTGTGTTTGCTGATTTTAATCGATCCCTGCAACAATGAGTATCTCATTTAAAAATTCTCTTTCTATCAGAAGTCGTAATTCACTCCAAATGTACGAAGAAATGTATGACCAGTGAAAGTTAAAATAGAATTATGTTTCTTTTTTGGCTTAGTTCTCGAGAAAGTCATTTTCTCATATGCTTTTGCACTGGCTTATAATGATTAATACCAGAATGATTGATTCCAATATAAGATAATTAGGAATTTTTGTGAACTTTCAGATTTTGCAAAATTTTACCATCAGAGCAACAATGAACAATGCGATAAACAATATAACATGAGTCAAGTAGAAAGGTACAAAATTTCTGGATTTGTTAAACATTACGACCGTAAAACTACCCCAAAGAAGTATCGAAATATGTAGCACAGTATAATACGGTATCTGACTCCTGAAAAAAAAAATAGAAGAGAAGGATGGAATCAAAAAGAACGATGATTTTTGTCCAAGTCAAGATTATAAGTAGAAAGAAAAAAAAAAAAAAAAAAACAGCATTTTTCTAGAAATCGACAATAGACATATGTTATATTTTACTTGAATATTGGAATTGTATCTTCATGTTTTTAAAACCATGCGTAAGTCAACAAATATATTACGAGGTCTTGAAATTATCGACCAAATGCAAGTAGAAGATTTGAAGACTAATAAAATGAACTCACTTTTTCACAAATTTATTTACGTAGAAAATAGGTTTCACGTAAGGTAAGTAAGAAACTATAACTGCATAAAGCATTAAGGTATGAAACCACATGACTCCAATACGAATATATGTTATTGCCCATTTTCGAATAGAAAGACTTAAAATACAGCGATTTCTTTTTATTTCATTAAACACTTCAAAATTATTGCATTATTGAAATTCGCAATATTATTGAAATTTCATTAAGAAATTTCTGATTCAAGCAGACTATTTGTAATACAGCGGACGAAGAATGAAACATTATAAAGCAATTTTATCAAGAATAAATTATGCGAAAAGAATATTTGTTTAAATTTGAACAGAACTTACAGATAATTTTTGTTTTCATTTAAATTATAAAATTCATTGGTGATGGTAATTATATCAACTGTGAAATTAGCAATAGCTGACGTAATGCACGTGAACATTACATTAAGAGTGAAATATTTGAAAAAACCATCTTTCACTTTCACAAATGATAAATATAATATGAAAGGAATGAAGAGAAGTTGCCAATCGTTGCTGTATACGTTGATAGACGCTTTATAGTGTACAGTTCTGCTAGAAAAAAAGTATTACTGTAATTCTATCAAAAAATCCTTCTATTTTCATTTATTGCTTTAAAATTTCAGAAAATAAAGTTGCATCAGAATATCAAATTTACTTCATGAAAGCAGAGCTGGTAATAGTTATGCCGATTCTTAGATTTAAAATGTAAATTTGTTATATTAGATGGTGAATTTCTCTAGAACCACTTCGTTCTTATATCGACTTCACATAGTTTGGAGCAGAATTATAAATTTTTGAATTCTCAAATATTTCGTTGCAGAATTCATTGCGAAATTCTTCATTGAAGAATTCATTGCAAAAATTTCGTTGAAGAATTCATTGCAAATGGATAAAGTTGGAATGCAGTTATTAACTTACAGCAATGTAAACCCAAGCCTGCACATACAGGAACGTTCGAACTATCAGTGCCATTGAAGTAGTTACTGCCGTTATGATAAAAAGTGTCGTTCATTTCGCTAAAAGTAGTAGTTTATTTTAATATCAAAAAGGTAATCGAATTGAAATATCACGTAATCTGTTACTTAATATAGATGTATCATCGCGGCAAATCAATGAAGTCTGAATGATCAAAGCGATTAACATAAATAATGTGTCTGCAGAAGTTTGGAAAAAAATCAAAAATGAATTGCTTTTCTTCATATCTCAGAATAGACATCTAACAAAAAATTTGAATTTGAACTATTCCTTTATTTTCAACATATTGTTCAAACTTCAATATTCAATTCAACATAAAAATTCGAGTTTAGTTGGAAGCAAATATTGTTATCTTATTTTATCACTATCAAAAGGTGTCGGCCCATCTATCCTCAGGATATCAGCAACGTGTTGAATGATGATATGACAGAAATACTTATTGCAGTAATAATGATAGTGATATCTCAATTAAGTATTTCTTAATCAGACATTATTGAAGTTGTTATCCTGCCACCTTAGGATTAATCATCGCTCTACAAGATATCATTGAAATTATTCTGAAACTTCATTAATCAGCATGAAACTTGAAATGTGGTAACTACTATATTGTTTGTGTATATTATGAGATTTCGTCTTTTAACGGTAAGTAGTATTATCGATAATGTTTCTCAACGCTTGATTGGTATTGAGAAGTAGAATAAAATTTCTAAGTAGTTGGAATCATAAATCTGCTTCAGAATACTAGCTATATAACATCCACCGTGTAACATTCAGAGATTTCAATAATAAAACCATTGAAAAAAAGGAAATTTGATACATACTGAAAATGGAAAATCATTAGGATATAAAATTTTCGTATAAACAGATAGTTTTAATTTCTGCAGATAAAGTCATCTACAATGAATCTTTTCTGCAGTAATCATCCAGGAATATCAATCATAATTTTATTGGATTTTCTTGTCTTTTGAATGTTTCTTTAAGAAATCGCAAATATTCGTTGTATGACATCATAACTAAATATTTCTCGCTTCCATATCGTTTCTCCTTAATAAAATTGTAACTTTTATCTCTTTAATTTGTTTCCTTGACAACATATTTATGTAATAGCATATAAATATAAACATATAAATTAATAAGCATACATATGAATTAATTAGCATAAATTAGTAAGCGTAAATCCTAAGCATAAATGAAAAGGAGTACTGCAACCGCATGTATGACATTTGTTAATTTTTTTAATTATTTATTGAGGATATAAATATAAAGTAAATAAATTGCGTCATGGAGAATAGAAATTCCTTTTCATATATGCTTCTATTAATGGAAATTATTGAAAACATCGTGAAAAATTGTGAATTAAAGCCTTATAATTATTTTTCTTCATATATTACACGAAAAGATGCGAGAATTCCTCAAAAAATATCATTTCAATTTGAACGAATGACAATAATTTCATAGCTTTTTCTCCATTAGGACTGATTCTTTCGAAAAATAACCTAAGATTATGTCGATTTGAAAATCATTAGAAGTACGGTGAATGTATAGCTAAAAAGAAATATTTCACTTCTGTTGGTTCAATGACGCTTAAAATGGGTAATTTTACCTTGGCCATATGATCACATACTCTAAATTTTTTTCAAAATCATAATGGGACAATTTATCATAGAAAATGAAAGAAAAAGCATGCGAATTCGCTTATTGAATCGTTACTAGAAAAAAAGCTCATTTACTATCGCAAAATCTATTTATTATTCATTATCATTGATATAATATTTTCTCAAAAGAATAGATAAGTGTAGCACTCTACGCAATCAGATTCCTAAAATTATTTTGGAAAAAAAAGACATATAAAGAGAGAGGGAAGCTGAAGAATTAGAGAAAAGAAATGCGGTTTAATGATCAAGGATTTTATCTTTTTTTGTATTGTATTGGCTTTTCACGCTTGTTTTTTTGTCAAAAATGTTCGAAATATTGCTAAAATTGTCGCATGATGAAGGACTGCTGGCAGACCCTTGCATTCTTTACTATTCATTATTTCATATTCTAAAAATGGATGAAAATTATTTTTGACGGAATTACTGACATGGGAAATAATTTAGTATAGAGCAGAAAGACAGCACTGCTGCATTAGGCTAAATGTTTTCGGCTATGAAGCAAATTCGAATTCAATCATAAAAATCAAATTGAAAAAGAATTTTGAAGCTATTATATTCTTTTAAACATTTTAGAATTTCCTTTTAAAAAAATATTGTAGCATTAGTACAATGCGAAACATAAGATTGAGAATATCATTTGTAACGTCTCAATTCATTTATCGAACCAAAAACTGAAACAATGAAATTGAATACAAATTACCTGTGTATTTTGTGCTTTTTCATTCTTAAATTTGATTTTATTATGGATTAACATTGCAATATTGTTGACGCCAATTCATAGCATTTATTGACTGAAACTTTGCAATCGATGAACATTTGCCTATTCGAATGCAACGCGTATGAAACTTTCAAATCAGTTGATAAATATTTAAAAGCATGCGCATACTCGAATGCAATGTTGTGTCAAATTTTCAAAGCAATAGTTTAAGGACTTTTCGATATACAAAATTTTGAATATAGATAATGTGCGTGCTTAGGAACTTTAGGCGGTTTTAGATTTTGAACAAACGAACATTAATATTTCTATTTATATAAATTAACTGGAGCCAAACACGCGAAGCGTGTCCGGCCCCATAGATATCTGAATCGGCTATGCGGAGCGTGCTGGACTAACCTAGAATTATAATAGTAAAAGTTACTGCTATTGTAATTCATCTTCAAGTGAATTATAACCCTTGTATTGTTTTCTTTCACTTTTCTCAATAATGATTTAACAACAGGATTTTATCGATTAACCGAATCTCACTCAAATTCAATTCTTCCTACAATTTGACCTCATTAAAAAAAAATCAACAATTGCTAAACCATTCACAATGAATTGGAGGAATGTTAAATGGATAAATTCATACAATCACAAGTATTTCGTCATTTTGATATTTCAGTAATGAAGCAAATATCTTAATATTTCATTGAAATGGCATGAACTTTCAACAATATAAAGGAATCAAATTGTCGGATTTTCGTATCCCTTCAATGATTTTCTGTGCATGGAAGGCCAACTATTGGCAAGTTTAACTGTTGCCCAATATTTTTTAGACTTACCAGTATACTATTGGATAATTAAAAACACATTATCGCTGCAATAAGCTTCAAATTTATTTTGAACTTATATTCTTAAAATCAACGTTAATGACGCAGAGATTTGCAAAAAGTGAGAAATGCGAATGATATCGAAAATAAGAAAGATTTCGGATTCTATCATTTCGACTCACGCTGCTTGAAATCGGAAGTATTTGTCACTCATCGGATTTTCTTCTTTTGCCAATCTTGTCGTTCGGATTTGAATGCAATTTGCAACTCACAGTAATCAAGCAAATTTCGCAAAAACTGGTAGAACTTACCTTTATATAGTCAATAACTTTAGCCGATTTTTCGTGGTCTAACATTTCGTAGCAGTTTGTGTAAAGAAGCACTATAGCGGAGGAATAGAATAAAACATTGTGCGATTTGGTGCGCAAATTATAGTCGAACCAAGCCTTTTCTGTTTTATTGTAAAATATGGCATTTAAGGCTTTGCAAGCACTCAATCTCTCCTTCTCAAATTCTTCTGCCTTCCGCTCATTACCTGTTATAAAGAATTTATTGTTAAATTTGTTGAGGTTTCAGTGAAAAATCACGTCAATTATCTGAATATTTCAGCTTACATCAAGAAATATTGCTGAGGAGCAAAAAAATGAAAGATATACCGATGATATTGGCAAAATATTTGAGAATATTAATATTCCAACAAATTAATGCATTCAGATCGACAGGTAAAATATTAGTTGTTTCAATGGTCTGCAATGTTTTTCGATCTCTGAACCATCTCGACGAAAAGTCCCAACCAGATTCTGCCGCTGACGCTATATCCTGCAAAATATCCATGCTATGTTGGATTATTATAAATCTTACTCATTCTTCATAACATTATTCCATCTTTGTCGGCATTTAACAAGCAGTTTGCCTGAATATATTACAGATTGACATAAACATACAAATACAGTTCTTGCAGTATTCTACGAATGATATCTTAGCAATATTGCGGAACAGAACATTTCCAACTTTTTACATGAATTACACTACCTGAAAGAATCTTTGCCTCGCTTTTTTCCCGACTTTTGCGGCAGCTTCAATATCAGCTCGGAATGACTCCGGACGAGGTACATTTGAAATAGTACGATACTGATATACAGTATGTTCATATCCCTTCTTATCTTTTATTTTCATTGTCTTAATCGTTCACAGTTATACATTCATTTATTCTTTTAAATCTCTGATACAGTTCATCATTTTAGAACCAAATGTCATGAAGACATCAATGTATTCGGAACAGATATCAGAGATCATCATATCAGTAAATGTAGTAAGTTTCGTCATCAACATGTAACTATTTTTATGAAAATTTAGAGGGAAGTTCGACTCAAAATTCATCGCAAAAATTACTTTGTCTACGAACAAGCGCTTGCCGAATATATTTATATGCAGATGAGTGTTTAATGATCACTTACCTGTTTTTAGCCCAAAATTCGTATTCTTTCACGAAATGATCGAAATTTTCTTTGATAAACTTGACATCTCTCGTAGCCTCATAATATTCATATACCATTGTGATGAGAAATGGCGGCTGTGAACGTCTTAAATAATAAACACGTCCGCCATTCGGTACAAAACCGAACCTAAAATGAAGGATCATTCTGAAAGTGCATAATAATTCTGCTAATTAGAAAGGTGTTAGTCAACACTAAAGGATATGATACTTCCGTTCAGGATGTTTCTTGAGACTTTTCCTTCGTCGCCGTAAGGAATAAGTGTTTTTCCGTTACTGATATACAATAATAAGCAACAATCGTATAAAACATTGAAGCAATAAATCTTTCTTTAACAGCTGCTGTACTCAATTTTTTTTTTAATCATTGGTTTTTATCAATCTTTTTTTAGAAATTGATTGATACCACAAATAACTTCAATCTGCTCCATAGGAGCAATCTCTAAGAAAACATTTCTGAAATGTCACGGACATAGGTTGATGAACAATTTCTAACGTGAATTAGAAATATTCTGTCACTATCAGAAAGAAAAAGCGACACTAATCAAATTCTGTTTTATCATTTTATGCTTTTTAAGTGCGATGTTAATAAAATTTTGGTATTTGTGTACATTTTCCATGCAACATTATATTCCATAATCATATAATGAATGGAATACACCGAAAGTTTTATTAGCATAACTCAACAAATTATAAATGCTTGAAATTAACTGATTATGTTTGATTATCGAGAAGAATGAGTATAAAGAAAGAATTTGTACAAAATAAGCAATGTCTGTTTGCATTGTATGGAGTGTGTGAGTGTGTGTGTATGTGTGTGCATCTTTTATAGACGCACAGTTTTTAATGTTATGCTTAGTAATAGTACCGGTATTATATTTTGTCAAAACCGGTAATATCTACCATCGCTAATGAACAATGATTGCCAGAATTATACTGAATAGATCATAACAATTAAATTGTCTCGTAGATACGATAGGAATTTGAAAGTAACAATTGATTGAAATTGGTTGTTGTAGAACTTTAATAAAGTAAGAATGATGAATGGAGCAGATTGAAAAGAATAAAAATGCATAAAAGTGCAATTTAATTCATGTATAATATGCATTTTGAACAAGAAATCTTCTCAATAATCGCAATTATTACTAATAATATTAATAATACCATAAAGAAGGTGAACTTTCTGGACAGCAGCATCAGTGCATGAACACAGTATCAGCAGTGGCGGCAGCAATCTTTGGAGTATTCCTATCATCGGTGCACCAAGGCTAGTGGCGGTTCAGTGTCTGCAAGTGTCGACATCAATTCACCAGCAACAAGAGAATTACATCAGTGACAATCTCCCCTACATCAGTATCAGTGACAAAACGTTACCAGCCAATATCAAGCAATTCAACGAAACACAAATAACCATTCATCATAGGACCACTATTGGTATTATTTATATTACTCGTATATTGTTTTATTTTTTCTCATTATTTGTTGTTGTAAATTGCGACATTGTTTTAATATCGTATAAATCTAATAAAGGCTATCGTTGACTTAGTCAAATCACAACAGCAAAAAGATCTCCAATCCAATGACTCTAGAATTCCAAATAACTAATCAATCTGAAATCCTCTTTCCCCTTCAATAACGTTGTTGAGATTGTTGTCGTTGTTATCGTTGTTGTTGAGTTAATACAAGTAAACGTGGTGGGACATAAAGTAAAGTTGCTATTAAGTTTCTTACAGTTTGACTCATTCCATTACTGAACATTTTTGCATATTCCAAAGCACTTGGTTGCACATTACTATCCAAGATATGATCCAAAGCAGCAATATAATTCCTATAATCAAATTAATATGGTTTTTAATGATAATTAATGAATAAATGAATGATTAACCACAGTGTAATTAACTATTAGTTAATTAAA